>JAHWFP010209309.1:0-10956 GCA_023313725.1 Lithobius niger | reverse complement strand
TATGTTTAATGCACTTAGGACTAGGCCTAAAATTGTGGCTTTTGTTTTTTTCCTGAGTTCTCCAGGTTTTTTTGTGAAAAATCGGAGAATTCCCTGAGTTTTCCCTGAGTTGCAAACGTAGTTTAAATTCCCTGAGTTTTTCAGGGTTTCCAGTTCCCCCTGATTTGTGAGAACTCTTTAGAACATTGTCAAGCTATGCTAATTCTCACAGAAGAAAGCACTTGGCTGCCTTAACCAATAAGCCTTTGTTTCTGTGCCTAGTAGGACAGATTAAAATTAGACTGCGGCTCTGCGGTGCCTAGAGTCGGGAGGGGATGGGGAAGCCTTCTAGGGAGGAGGGGACAGGGACGATAAGAAGTACGGATATGCTGTATCAATACGCCAAAACAATTGGTATTTGGTACTAGGAGAACTATCCACTGGTCTTTTTCACCATTTTAGTAGCCTACCAACCTTATTTTCGAGACGGGTAGAAAAATGGATGTCTCCGTGATGCGTAGCCAAAATCCAGGTTCAAAAAATTATGGTAGAATCGTAGGGCATAACGCAAAATTGCTTTAAAATCGAACAGTTGGCTTTTAAACCCCCCACCCCTTTTCCTTGTATGCAAATAGTAAACGTGGATGAGTCGATTTCTGGACTTCAGGACAGGACAGAGGGTCGGAAAGAATGGTGCGGGAAAAATACATACCGCGCTCTTGCAGAAAGATAGTCATAATGCTAAAAATTGAAAACGTGTCAACTTTCAATTAAAATTGATTAGTTTCGTTGTTCATAAAAAAGGCTGGCCCCTGTTAAGAAATATTTTCGGAATGGGAATGACAAACATGGATTTGCTTTGAACGAGTCGTTATTGCTATTTCCGTCTCTGTGGTTAATTCTGACGTTCATATACGCAGCAGAAAGCGTGTGACTGCTGAGACAGCCTCCGACATACGTACTACCCGCATAACAAGTCAAAAAAGAGAATCATTTAATCTGTATTTTTATGTCTACCAAAAATTACGGTTGTCTTTAAATGAGTTAGAGACATCAGCAATTTAATTATAGGTAAACGCAATTCTGGAATAAGAGTGGGAATAACCGTTGTCTGTGTTGTCGATCCAGTGAGCGTGCCGGTTCGGGGTACAGTTAAAGTTTGAACAAATTCTCGAATCCTTATTTATTAGTGAACTTGGTTTGCACTGATGTTGCAATTTGCAGTAAAAAAAAAAAAATAATGAAATTAAAAGCAACCCTTCTTTAATAACATAGTAACTTGCAGCGTTTTCAATTCACCAATCACCCAACTATTCACGCCAGGATCATGCTGGTAATTGAATTCGCCATATTGGGGGAAAAAAGTGCGCTGAGAACTACGGAGGTTTACGTGGATGTGACAGCAAGTGCTAAGGCTTCCCAAACGAAGGAAAAATTAAGGGTTCTTCTAAACCATGGTTCCAATTAAACTAAAATTATTTGCTAAGTATTTTTAAGCACAAGTTTAAGCTTGAACAAGTTAAAAAAAATTAAAATTAAAAAAATTAAATATTAAAAATTAAACAAAGATAAAAAAAAGTAGCAAATTCATAATTCAAAAAAAAAGTAGATAATTTAAATTAAAACTTAAAAATTTAGCATGCATCGCTACATCTTATAAATCCCATCTTTGTGACGGATGAACACACAGCTAACATTTGTTTGATCCTAGAAAATCACAAATAAAACGGGTTCCACCTGAATACACGAAGGCACACTAACCCACCATTCGACAATAAAATGCGTTATGAATTCGTGAGTTAAAACCAAAGTAATATAATCTTACCTGTTCCCATTGGTCCAGACATGGCTTGTTCCATGCTGGTTGGGGTGGGGACGGCAGGGCTTTGGGCGCCCATCCCTGGGAAGCCCATTCCCTCTGGGCCTCCCCCTCCCCCTCCCTGTTGGCCAGGGAAGAAGTCGTAGAAACCTTGGTTGCCATAACCAAATTCGCCTTGATTGCTGTTGTCTGCAAGGAAACAGAAAAAAAAACCACTAATTAGGAATACAGTTTAAAATCTAATGAAAGAATACAGATTTAGGATTAATTTTACAGGTACGTAAGTTTAGAGTTAAGATTAAAAAGATTATAAAGATTCCGCTGATAGGCGGAGAAACAACCGTTAAGACACGAAAACGAACTGCAAATTTTAATTTTCGGCGCGTATCTGATTGCTTTGTCACCTAAATTCAAAATAAGACATACAATGATGAGTAACGGAGTTTAATGTACAACCTACCACCTACACGTAGGTAGGCTCGGTGTTGGATTCGTTAGCTCTAGGTTTAAAGCATTTCTTTACAGTTGCATATTAGTGAAGATAAATAAAACTGCAGTAATAAGGTAAGTAAACAACTATCCTAGCGTCCGGGGACTGCAGTGAAGTTCAGTATGCGGCCATCTTGACGAAAAACAATCACGTGTCTTCGTGTGACTGGGAATCGAACCGTGTTTTTCGATTACGCGTGGACTCCTCTAAACGCTCAGCTACCAAGCCACTATCCAAATCGACGCAACATTGGTATAAACTTTAACGTCACTCACAGGTACTGACATCAAAGTTTGCAACAGTGCGGACCGCCTACCCTAGAGACACTCTAGCCACGTTTGCAGGCCGGTTTGTGGCTTCCTGTTGTGTCAGTACTGACGCTGACGTTAAAGCTTGTAGTAAAACCAGTATATAATCGGAAGACCAGGGTTCGTTCCCCGGTCACACGAATTAATTTCGTCTAGATGACCGCGCACAAGCCTTTAATGTAGTCCTCCTATGCTTCAACGGTTGTTTGTTATAGAGATTCGTGTTTATTATGAAATAGGGTAACTCAGTTTAATTTCGTGCTCCCGAAAAGTAAAAAAAAAAAAACCAACCCCCCCAAAAAAAATATATATAAAAAAAAATAAAATAAACTAGCTTATCGTGCTCACTTGTTTCCATCTCATAATTGCTAAGAAGAAAATGGATTTCCTCAATATTGGTACAAAAATATATAATATCAACCCCAAAACAAAACTTGTTAAGGGATTCCCGCCAAGCTTTTTGGCCGTGTGAAGTCGTGACATCAAACGCCAAACTCTTTTGCCAAGCTAATTCCACCGCCGACTAAGACTTCAAACGTTAAATGAAATAATTGAAAACTGCGCAGTAAGCGATTTTCATAATTGTATTCATTTAACATACGAACTATTACTCGGCGGGATAAGCACGGCGAAACAGCTTGACGTTTGATATCACGACTTCACAGGGCCGAAAAGCTTGGCGAGAATTCTTAACAAGTTTTGTTTTGGGGTAGTTCTTGTTAACTCTTGACATATGTTACTTGTAAGTAATCTGTCACTTGACTCCTAACAAGGAACGTCTTTTCAGAAAAGATTTCTTAACAAAATCAAATAAATTTACAAATTAAGATAAAACGTTAAATCTTAAAACGTTAAAACGTTAAGATAAACGTTAAGATAAACGTTAAGATAAACGTTACGAAGCACGCTAAATCAACTGCAACTATGTGAGAGGTGTCCCCATTTTTTTTTCTTTTATAGGCCGAATGAGCGAAACGAGCGAGGTCGAGTACTCGACTTAATTTGGATTTTGTGTGTGTATTTGGATTATAGTGTGTTTGTCTGTTTGGCGCACGATAAAGTTCGCAATTTTGTTCCAATTTGGTTGAAATTTCGTGACAAGGAAGTTTCGGTGCGTGAAATGTAAGAGTTCGAACATGAAATTCCTACCTGAAATGTTTTCGGACATATTTGCGTTTTTCGTTGGATGGTTAAGACGATTTTTAGGAGCGGTGGTGAGGGAACCCGCTCTATAAGGCTAGTGGCTTTGAGCGTTACATGAACAACACAAAGTCATTTGCCGTAAATACCGTAGTAAAAGTTCTTTTAGGGTGACGAATGCAGAAAATAACTACAAATAAAAATTAAAACCGCTGTTACGGCCAACTTCATACGTTTTGAAATAGCGTTGTCGCTTCGTTTAGCATTTCTACAGGAAATCCCGCGCGTGGCATCAGCGCTATCCAGAAGACCTCGTAAAGATCGGTGTAAACTAATGTACGCATTCGCTTTCATCAGTGTAAGCTAATATATTACACAGGGTTCCTACCAAAATACTGAAATCAATTTCCTTGAGTTTTCCAGGTTTTCCAGAGTAGATGAGGTCATTTTCCAGACTATTCACCGTAATTTTAGGAAGGAATTTTTTTTTACACATTTAACCAGTTTTGTGTTAAAAAGTCTGAAGCTTTTAGATGGGAAATACATTATTTAAAATCTTAATTTTTTCTCTGAGTTTTCCAGGTTTTTTTGTAAAAAATCAGAGAATTCCCTGAGTTTTCCCTGAATTTCAAACATGGTATAAATTCCCTGAGTTTTCCAGGTTTTTTTGTAAAAAATCAGAGAATTCCCTGAGTTTTCCCTGAGTTTCAAACATGGTATAAATTCCCTGAGTTTTCCCAGGTTTTTTTGTAAAAAATCAGAGAATTCCCTGAGTTTTCCCTGAGTTTCAAACATGGTATCAATTCCCTGAGTTTTCCAGGTTTTTTTGTTAAAAATCAGAGAATTCCCTGAGTTTTCCCTGAGTTTCAAACATGGTATCAATTCCCTGAGTTTTCCAGGTTGATGGGAACCCTGTTACAGTATCTCTCACTCGGCCTAATAACTGAGATCTCCAGAACTCAATTATATGCTTAGTTTCAACACATTGGATGCAAATTAAAGGCTTGATCGTAAATTCTGATTTGATCGAACGTTGATTACAGTGAACAGTTAGAAGTTTATCACTACTTTGTTTTCTTGTACTCTATACAACACGAAGGGAAAAAAATAGAAAAAAAAAGACACTCGGTCGTAGTCAAGTGTCTCGCTAACAAAAACATCAGAAACATTTAAGAAGGTTGAAAGTGTTTCTGCATGTCATTTTCGACAATCAGAAATATTTAAGAGGGTTGAAAGTTGAACTGAGAGGTTTGCCCCTCAGTGGCAATGAAGGAACCACGGTACACATAATGGTAAAATCAAAAAAAAAATCTAACAAGTTCTCGATGGAACGTGATGTTGTGTTTTTGTTGAATGTGTTTAGTGAACAAGGCAGAAATAAACTGTTGAAAATTGTTGATTTTACCATATGTGTACCGTGGTTCCTTCATTGCTAGTCGGGGGCTAACCTCTCATTTTTTCTAATCACGATTCTTCTAATTTCGTTTCTTCAATTCAAGGGTTGAAAGTATTCCTGAATGTCATTTTCGACAATCAGAAACATTTAAGAGGGTTAAAATCAGAAACATTTAAGAGCGTTAAAAGTGTATACGGATGTCATTTTTGATATTCACACACATTTAAGAGGGTTAAACGTGTTTCTGAGTGTGATTTTCGACATTTAAAACGTTTAAGACGGTTGAAAGTATTTCTGAATATCATTTTCGACAATCAGAAACATTTAAGAGGGTTAAACGTGTTTCTGATTGTGATTTTTGACATTTATAAAAGTTTAAGAGGGTTGAAAGTGTTTCTGAATGTCATTTTCGACAATCAGAAACATTTAAGAGGGTTAAAAGTGTTTACGGATGTCATTTTCGATATTCAGAAACATTTAAGAGGGTTAAACTTTTTTCTGAGTGTGATTTTCGACATTTAGAAAAGTTTATGAGGGTTGAAAGTGTTTCTGAATGTCATTTTCGACAATCAGAAACATTTAAGAGGGTTAAGTGTTTGCGGATGTCATTTTCGATATTCAGAAACATTTAAGAGGGTTAAACGTGTTTCTGAGTGATTTTTCGACATTTAGAAACGTTTAAGAGAGTTGAAAGTGTTTCTGAATGTCATTTTTGACAATTAGAAACATTAAAAAAGGTTTAAAAGTGTGGATAAAAGTCGGTATGCCGGTGTCGTCAATGGCAATAGTGGCGATACCGGTGGGCTATGGACAATGTAATCCTGCCCCCCCCCCCCCCGGAGACTGAAAGAAAGAGGAATTTTGGTGGGTGGGAGGTATCCTTAGAAATTTAAATCATTAACTTCTAGCCAAATGATGAAACAAGTTTAGACGTTAGGGAGAATGTTCTTGGCGCCGAATTGCATTGTAAACAATTAACATAAGATCATTATTTCAAGGTTAGTAAGTAATACGAACCATTTTACCCAAATCTACGCGCAAAGGCAAAAAAAAACCTAGTAAAAAAAAGCAAGGTGGTTTATATTATAAAGCAGCTCAAACCGAATTATGTCTGAATCGCGTATTAATAAAACATCAGCAGTGTGTAGTACGTGTACTACATGTACGCATGTATTGGTTTGAACTAGGTTGACGGTGATTTCATACGCAGTTCATGCAACACGATCTAATTTTTGACCATGTAATACAATTATGGTCTTTTATCAAAGAAACTAGGGCAAAAGACATAAACACCAAAACGAGACTGAAAACTGAGCAAACGTACGCGGACCATCGCTTATGTGAGTGCAACCGTGTGTGTTATCAAGTGAGTAGCTGCAGAATTATTGTTTTTAGTCATTATTTTGATGTTGGCGTTTTTTTGCTCTAGGTTTTTTTTTTTTTTTACATAAGGCCAGAATTGTATTACATTGTCGAAAACTAAACTTTTGTTGTTGCGATGTGGTGTCTCGTGCGCTTGTCGATCGTGGCATGTTAAAGAAACTGGGCTATTCCGTTTGGATTTCTCCAGCTAAATTGCCCCTTTCTTCATCTACAGTGGGGAGGATAACAAGGTTTGGGTTCGGCAACAACAACAACTACAACATTGTTGAAATTGTGGATGAAACCAGTATCCATGTGGCCCAAGCCAATAGAGCAGTGACATCTGCCGCAATATTGGTACCAGATTGGCACCAGTATGGGTTTTGGAGGGCATAACTACAAGGTGCACTACATAAAAATAGAGGGAAAAACAACGGTAGAGCGGATTTCTTGGGCTTAAAATAACGTTGTTTTCTCCAACAACAAAAATCGCGCGTCTTAGGTCTAAGAAATCACTCTTCACAGCATCGGCTTCAGTATGACGCCCTTCTGTTTCTCTCAACAGTGCCCCTTGCAGCTAACCCATTAAGGCTCTAGCATAGAGTTATACACAGTAATACTACGTCGTGTCACTGCTCTATACGCATATTAAAGGTCCCTACTCGCGGAATGACAGGTTGCAACATCTCGCGTCGTCTCCCATTATTTAGTTCAATGTAGTACATGATTTCAACAAGCGAAGGGATGCGAAGAGAAATATCGTTTAACACAACAAACTAGCCACGTGCCTCCTTAATTAATGAATGTGAAGTTGGTGCGTCCACGTGCATCAGGGGGCAAGCGGTCAAGGTTAACGATTATCACTGTCACCGCCCATCGAGCGGTTCAAAATCTGCGTTTCAAAAAAACGGTCGATGTGCCGGTAAAAAGCGCCCGTGACGTCGTTAGGCTTAACTTTACCGCTTGCTACCTGGTGCACGTAGGCGCAGCAACTCTACACTCGATAATTAAGGAGGCGCGTGGCTTGTTTGTTGTGTAAAAAGAAAATTTATTTGTGCGCTCCTCCGCCTGCTGAAAGTAAGAGCTGCAGACAGAACTAGACAGCGGCAAATGGCTCGAGATACTGCGGGCCTGTCATTTGGTGGCAACCCCCCTTTAATGTTGAGAACCCAGTTGGAAAAAAGGCGGTTTGGAATCGGGACTTGGTAATCGAGTGGGTGATAGGAGGATTCTGCAATAATCGTTGCATTTGGTATTACGCACATTGCAGCTGCCTCCCCCCCAAGTAAAAATGGGGAGGGGTCTTGCATCCCTAGCCAATTTACTGTAGCATAGCCAATGTTCAACGGAATATCTTATATCTCTTGTTAAGTTAGTTAATTCACATTTCTGTCCATTAACATGAAAACGGTTCTAGACATATTTCGCTGAAGAGTGTATATACCCGTTTCGCCGAAAATTAAGCTCTGATTACCATTCGGCAAAAGGAGAATTCCCGTTCCTTCCTAATGGAAGGTATTGCTGATTAGTTTCGGTTTCTGATGGTATATGTTTAGCCGCAGGGAGCGTGGCAGCGCAAGCGAGTCACGTAATTTGGAAAAAAAAATAATCGGCGAAACGGGATTTGGCGAAACGGGAATCCCCGTTTTACCGAGAATTAAGACACTCTGATTAAAATTCGGCGAAACGGTCACACACCCGCTGAGAACAAGACACTAACAGAAGAATGGCGCCAGCTCTTTAAGAGTTTGGAGGGAGAGGGGATTACAAAGTTTCTCTTCGGATTCCACTCAAGTAACTATCCACCCAACTAACTGTCTCACCACCTTGGGATCCACTCATCTGTCTACGCATGGATACCACTCTTGAATAACTATCCAACTTTTGAGCTCTACTATTTTTTCCCCCAACCCTCAGGCCGTTTCCGCACGAAGAAGCCTTTTTCCGCTCTTGCGCAGCGACAGATGTGGTTGGTGCTGACGTCACCGTTGGCTGCTGTGAATGCGCTTTTCGTCATAGTATGCCCGCAAGAGAATTGAAAGACATAAAGAAAAAATTATATCAAAAGAGGGAAGCAACGTTTATTCGTGGTTGGGATTGGGGGAAGGGAGGGGAGCCACAGGAAGACAGGAAGACAGCAGATGGAAGAGGAGGAAGCTGGATGACAAAAATCCGACTCTTAATCCCAGCCGGATTAAAGACGATAAATCCGACGGACGACCAGATTAGCCGACGCACACGCCCCTCTCGCTCCAATGCGTTCGCCCTTTAGCTCGCGCTACGCTAGCCAACCGCAACCGACCACGAGAGGTTGTCTCTTTCCGAAGCGTCGTGAGAATTAACTTCCAGTCACTTTTTTTTTATTATATATTTTTATGACTCGGCGCACACCTCTCTGCGGTTTTTCAACTAAAAAACTTTTTTTAAACCCATGTTGTGGAACTGGCAGAAGTTGAAGCTTAGATTACTTAAAGATACAAGCTGACTTCTGCCATAATTTATTCATTTTTTTTCTCTTTGGTCGTTAAATAATCCTCTCAGAAAAGCTGAAGTTGGAAAAGACATACATAATTCCAACGCCGCCGTCGATAGTATTTAAATCTCGCATGGTATGGTCGTTGGAAACAACTACGTCACGTCCGTGCAAGCGTTGGTAGACGAATCACAGTCGGATTATCAGGAATGCGTAGGGTGCTATCGCCAATAGTAGAAGGCTGGTGTGGGCAGAATCCACCCAAATTTGTACAGTCTTGTCTATTTTTGTCACGAGTTTCCTTAAAAGCGTGAAATGGGTCATCCATCCCTGCATTAAAGGCGCCTGTTCACCGTTTCGATAGCGTTGGCCATATTCTAAACACAGCAACCACGTTCCAGATTCTCCGTCATCCAATAGGCTGATGGTGGGTCACGTGATCTCGTTTTAGTTACGAAAATCACGGAGCTGCTGCGAAGAGTGTTGTTCCGTTTTTAATTTACCGCTATTTTCTTTATATTGCTCGAAGATTCGACGGTGCTGCATCAAGGAGATGAATAGGTGCCTGTAATGACAAATTTGGACCTATTATTTTATTCTGAATTTATAATTCACAGAGTAATTACGTAGCTAAGTTCGTTTGACTCCTTACTGCTCGTTCACCCATTTACTCAAAAGTGAACGCTTCGTATTATTTATAAGTGGGAGGGAGCATCAGGGTGGGCAGGTAAAAATTTTAGGAGGTTATTTCTCCCCCCCCCCCTCCCCCTCCCGTACTAGCGTTACCATTATAAATAAATAGACATAAATCGCTGGAAATAATACTAAGGAAAATTGGAAATTAAGCCAACAACGAAAATCATACACTAGGAATAACGTAGTTCAGTAAGCCACCTTTATGCTCTTACGTTTCGTCGGAGTGGCATGACCCGGATTCGAACCAGCTACCCAGTTTGCCCCCAGATCACTTGCATAGCGCCTTAGTCGCTATGGCCACATCCTCAACTGGCTTATTTTATAAATAAAGATAACTCACTAAACCCGTTATTAAGGTCACATCCGTGACCAGGGCTCCATTCGACCGAAATTCACTCGGCCATAGTCAATGAAGAGGGAAGACAAATCATACACTCACAAGGCTCAATAAAGGAGAAATAAATAGACATAAATCGCTGGCGTGAAGCCAACATTTCCAGAACCATTATTGCACTAACGGTGACAGAATAATACTGTCTTTTCGAATAAACACATCACCATGAAGCATGGAATTTCAAGCCCTTAGGTGCACACATCCGCAACTCCGAAAGGTGGTTCGTTTTACCAATTTACTTGTAGGAATAATAATGTTAGCCTTCCATTCGTGTCGAACCCTAAATGTTTAAGATTGTCCTGTTAATGATAGCCTGGTCAAGCAATAACAATATCGTTCAGTACTTAAACACAGCTGAACGACGGAGGTGGGTAAGCGTTATAGGCTTAAGTTACACAACGGCCCACCGGGAAAAAAAAAAAGATGACTGTTGGCTTTCCCGCATGACACGCAGGATTGCGGAAAGCCAGCTCCTTAGCCCTAAAATTTTCTGAGAGCAACGAAAATAGATATTTCCCTCAACTTTCTTTATAGTTCTGTATTTAATAACGGTTTCTATTCTTTGGTTTCTCCGTCAAAACAAACTGATGATACTACAAGTCAGCCAAAGCTGGGTATATAATAATTATATTATTTGTGTTAAAAATTTACTGGTATTTGTAGTAATGGTATTTACTCAGGCACGTGCAACAAGTGTTTTAAAGAGCCGTAAAGACTCCGGGCACGGAGGGGGGGAGGGGATACCGAGGAAAGAAAAGCCACAAGAAAAAAATGCCGGAAAAAACCCACATAAAAAAAAAAGCAGAACAGATTTCGTTTTTCGTGTCGTTGTTTTTGCTGTAGGGTGGGTTATGTGAAGTTAGTTGTCTTGGCTCGAATATCATTAGAAGTTTCTCCAG
>JAHWFP010209308.1:4316-20696 GCA_023313725.1 Lithobius niger | reverse complement strand
CATTAAGTGGTGAAGAGCCCACTTGTGTTTTTCAAGCCTGAACACGAGTGGGGGATTATGTTAGGAAAAAAGGGCGCGAACGTTTGTTGTTCGTGCTCAGGCTTGGAAGAATAGCACGACTGGACAGCCACGTGCTAATTGTGTAGCACGTGCCATTATTGTCGGTGTTCTTCGTTGTCGAGATGTTGCTGCGACAAGACGTGTCGGATCGGTTCCGTTGATGACGCTAGCTTAAGTAGGCTACAAGATAGGGAGAGTGTATTTTGCCGTGGCCCTACAGATGTGTCTGCCGTCAGTGTTAGCCTTCAACGAGATGTCGGCAACAAGACGGCCGTAAAAGACTCGCTCAAAAGGACGCCCGACCGGAAGATCGTCGTCAACGCATGCAAGCAGTTCATCGTCCACGTCGCTACGTTGAGGTAAATATACAGCACATAGATGCACGCTATTTACCCACCCTCTCTCTCCGCATTACAAAGACGATATGCCAGGTGTACGGCATGTGTTTCCATGCAGTTGAGTAAAAGTGGTGAATGAATACCATTCGAACCTGATTCACTTAGGTTGCATGCATTCAATGCTTGGAACACATTTTGCATGTAAAGAGAGACATGTTGGATTGCAGGCTCAGCATAAGTTTGTTGGTCAGCAGGCAAGGGGTTGGACACTTGAATACTAAACAAGAACACAGCTGTGATCTGTGACCCCAAAATGAAAAGGTTGCAAGTTGTTTTGTGTGTGGCGGGTGGAAGGGTAATTCGTTTAGACTTATTTATGCTCCAATTTTTTTGGTTTAAATACAGTATGCTATTTCTGTTACAGACATTCTATTTTACTTGGCAGGACGAAAAAAACAAGAAAAAAAAAACAAACAACAGAAACAACAAAAAAAGCTCTTCTATACGTCTTTTGTGACGAGCCCCCCATGGTCATTGTGACCATGTGAACATTGTGACCACTGCAGATCACAATGTTAGGAATTTTTATAAACGTTTCGGAATGTTTAGGAATTCTTAAAAACAAACATAACTAATGACTATGGTCTTTGTTGACTTCGTAAAACAATGGCAGAATTATTGGCGAAAAGCAAACTAACCAGCGACGACACATGTGGCATTTGATTTTTGGCCAGTGGCGCTTACATCTGTGCTGCTAGCAGTAGACTTCTCCCTGGTCACGCAAAGGACACGCACATGTTTATTACGTTACCATTTTGACCCAGCGATGCCCGTCAAGTTACCTGATAAACAATGTTGGCTCATTTTCAGCCGTATTGTTGATTGGAATTCAGTAGTTTAACCCTCTTACCTCCAAGCCCATTTCAGGTTTCCTCACTGAAAACTGCCAAGAGCTAAACATGGCCGCCATAAACTTGTTACATGCGTTAGTAAAATAAGTCGTAGTAAAATAACTATGCGTTCTCCGGGTGTAAAAAACATTGCAGACGTAATAATTATATTGTAAGTTATTGCACGAAAATATACTGGGAACCACCGCATTACATTTTCATAATTAAAAAAATTAAAAATTGTTAAGTTAGCCTACATAAATGCGCTTACGAAAATATCCAACTTGCAGTACCCAGGAGACCTTGCAATGTTAACATCCACTGGTTATTCTTCCATTACAGCATCGCTTACTGCTTCCGAAATCTTTATTTGACGAGTTTTAAGTTGTTTTATTTCCTCAGCTACACAATCGTTGAAATCGTTGATCGTTTTCAGCTGCCATCACGCTACCAGACTTGTGTCCATAAGAGACGTGAGCATGCTAGCTCCAATGGCTGTGACCTTGACTTGCTTCACTTGACGTCACTTGAGAGTGGGCCCCATCGCGATCAGCGGTCACGTGCCACGAACGAACCAATCACAGCTCGCGATACTAAATCGTAGCTCGTGGTTCAAAAAGGCTATTAAAACGGAGCAGCTTATTCGAGGAATAAAGGCAGTGACGTTGAAGTTGATGACGTCATTCAAAGCAGGCAACGGAAGCGGGGATTCCCAGCTTTCTAACACGACCAAGATGGCAGCCGTGCATCGCATTGTTGAGGAGTTACCACATCTTGAACGAAGGCATGTTTTCAGCGAACAAAAGTAATTTTAACGTCAATTTTGGCGATACTACCAACAAAAACGCCAATTAAGGTAATTAAAAGATGATATTGAATTAAATAAACCGAAAAAATACGTTTCAAAATGCCTAATTTAATCAGAATTACACCTCCGTCTTACGAAATTAGAATTTTTTTTTTGCTACAGGGCTTTGAGCTGCGACGACAATATATCGTTCGTCCGCTGTTTTAGACCGAGTTTTGATGTGACGATATATCGTCGTTCGCATGCCAAAGGGTTAATACAATTTTTACGTTCGGAGCGGTCCGGCTTACATTTCATAATAATTTCAAAATTTCACCAGTTTGTTGGTCCTGAGTTGTTTCGATTCATGGGGTCGAGAACGGGAACCATACTGGTTTCAAAGAGCAGCCTAAGTCTGTGCATGCACAGAGTAAACAAGTTAGTAATAGCGGCCTTTGATGCTAAGAAGGAATCGTACCGTGCCGACTTTGCTTGCTAGCCTATAGAAGCTTAGTTCGTATAGAAACCAAGCCGCAATGAAAATAAGTGTTCATACTGTTAGCAACATCTTGTCTCTGTGGAAATGTGTCCATCGGCCATTTTTATTGTCTAAGCTCATTTGGTCAGCCGCTTATAGCAAAGGCATGAAAACAGCGGTTTGATTGTTTCGATTTTCAGCAGTATGCTCTTCATACTTTTGCTTGGCGCTACGAATATAAGTGGTAGCATGGTTTCTCGCAGTAGAATAATTGGCCCAGTTCCTGGGACGGCTTTGGTAAGTTCACCATATACTGGCCTTGAATGTTAATCTCCCTCTTAACAAAGTCGGCGAGCCAAGGAGGTTTGGAATCGTAAACAATGTTGGGAGCATGCAGGAATCAAGTTAAAAATGACACTATCCAGAAAATTACGTAGTATTTCGCAAGCATCAATGCAAGAAAGACCATTTAGTTCATTCTGCCAATCAATACATTTAATCAATTCATTAATTAGCCAGGAGTTTGCTTAAAAGTCTTTAGTAGTCTGTGTAATTAGGAAATAATCCGTTTAAAGCAGATTATAATGAGAAATGGCTTGGTTTACTTTAGGAATTTTTTAGGTAGTGAATAATGAAAAAATTTAACTGGGAAGTATTTTGGGATAAAAACTAGACATACTTGAAACATTCTAAATTTTTGCACGATGCGTTGGCTAGACCTTGAGCCAAAGTAGAACTCAACTCGAACTTTTCGAGGTTAGCACATCGCTAGCTACAGCGCGTCAGTCATATACTCGACTGTTTAAACGGCTTTACAGACTTAAAATCTTTGATGTTTTTTTCCATTTATCAAAAATTAACTGAATAGCTTTATAATTTACCTGATCGCAATGGAACCGGTCTTTTTCTTCCAACTGCATTGCATAGTTTCGCGACTGTTTTTCATGCATACACTGGAAATTCTCCAATTCTTTGTTCATGTCTTGGAGCTAAACACAACAATAAACACGCATGTAACACACAACCTATTTCAAATCAATATTTTGCAACTTAGTTAAATCACAGCCACATATTATAGCGAGACTTTCTAAAAGGAAGAGAAAAAACAAGACCCCTTTTCGGTTTTCGGGTTATCAATGATCCGCTAAAAAGAGGTTCCACTTTAAGTTTACTTCAGAATTAACAATGGCTTATAAAAGTAGGAAACAACGTATTAAATTTACTTACCTGTTTATGAAATTGCCACTTCTCACTTTCTAGTTCGCGTCTATGTTCTTCTGCTTGCTGTTGTAGAGCACACTTGCACTTCTGCAGTTGCTCGCTGTATTCGTGCACCTGAAATAAAACGAAATGTCTTTTTAATTTTAACAATTTTAATTTACTTCCAACAGACATGGCGGGGAAACTTAACTAATAATAAACTTTATTTCATCAAATTGAGGATAAGAAACGGAACACAATCAATATAAACACAAAACAGATATCACATTGAGGTGCGCCACAGCGAACTATAATAGTTCCTTTTGTACCAATCCAAATAAAATAACTTTGAAGAGCCGTCCTTGCGAAAGCACCAAGTCTGCAATGATGAGTAAAACGATATCGATCTTGCAGCTGACCTACCTTCCCCGCAGATGTCATGACTGCCAGAAGGCCAAGCTCAGATCACACAAAACATCATCGATGTACAACGCAAATGGTGCAAGTGTAAGCAGCTGTATTTATCAACAAGGAACGTTTTTTTTTTCTGCATCCACCAAGCGTAACATTTCGCGGCAATAAACTAATTTTCTGTGGCGTTTAATGGTGAGTGTCAAACTGCGTTAATTGACTCATAGTATGACAGAAAATGCTGACAATTTGGTCTAATGTCTTTGCTATTTGCCTGGCTCGCAGTAAGGCGAAAAAGGTCAACAATTGTTAGGGTTAGTGACCAGACCGAGTGTGCATACAATTAGACCTAGCATCTTAGCTATTTGCCTGCCTCGCACTACGACGGAAAAAGCCAACAATCGTTAGGGGCAATGACCGGACTAACAAAGGGAGTAAGCTTACAATTAGGCCTAGCGTCTTGGCCATTTGTCCAATACTCCCTTAATACGTTCTGACAGTGATTACTATTAAAAAGCCCAATTTTACCAGGGGGGAGGTCAAAATTGGTTTCTATTGCCTAAGGAAAATATACACTACCTGTAAATTAAAATGCATTCAGTTCATGAGTGCTCTTTACCCTGGAGGATTTAAAACTCTCTAGATACGCCCAGCTCAGACACCCACCTGCGCATGCGCGGGTCCAGCGAGCGCAGGCCCTCCATAAATGGTGTTACGGCGTTAGCCAGCCATCTACTTTTCCTCACGATATGTCGGCCATGATGGTGACTTGAGAGGGGAGGTTGGGTGGGTATTTACAGGTAGTGTATATTTTCCTTAAGGCAATTAGAAACCAATTTTGACCTCCCACCTGGTAAAATTGGGCTTTCTACTTGCCGGCCAGAAAATATACACTACCTGTAAATTTATTTGCATTTACAGCTGACCTCGTCAATATAGGTGGCGGGTACCATCATGACGGGCCCCCAAAGGTGTGAGCTGGGTCCCCTGTGAAGAGTTGATGTGGATTGGTTGCAGGTGCAACATTCTCAGGTAACGGCCGACTTAGTGCGCGAGGCAGTTGGAGTGGGAAGGGAACTTTCTATAGCCAAAGCGGGTTAGTGAAGAAGTTCGGCGAGTTTCTCGATTCCAGCGTAGACTATTTTTTTTTTTTTTGGAGTGTTGTTGCTGATGAAATATTTGATCCTGGATATGGTTTCATCATGGATGATTGAGCAGGTGGCAGGATTGATTTCTTGAGGTTCCGGGTATGAGAGGGAGATTCAGGAAGTTGGAAGTTGGCAGTTAGATGACGGCACATGTGGTGTGGATTTAGTTGAGTGGGGTGGAAGGGTCTTAAATGGTCTTCATGGTGGCAGGTTTGTCCATTAAGGTGAATGGCATGCGGTTTCCGGTTAAACCGATTTGGCAGGATTAAGAGTTCAACGGAGATGTTGATTGAGAGCGAGTTGCGGAAGACAGGTTCCTGAAGATTTAGCAGGAGGAGGAGGATGAAGGTTAGAACAGAGAGATTACATTGTTGTTGAAGTTTTCCGGATAAAAGTTGTCCGAGAGTTGTTGGATTTGAAGGCGAAGTTGATTCGTGGAGCAGATCAAGTCAGCGTTAGGTGGTCCGGTTTAACGCCTGGTTACTAGCATCGAGGCGAGTGCGAAATATTTTGTTGTAAAAGTTGGACATGAGAAAGGTGAAGGAGTCACAGCCTAAGCTGAATGTGGAGTCTAAATGATACAGATGTACCGAAGTGAGTCAGGATGTTCAAGGAGCAGTGCTTCATTTGTGGTGGGAGTAGCAGGGGTGACGTGATTGATGGGCTACAGAGAATTGTCAGACGTACGTGTAACAGGTGCTGGAAGGAGGAGAAGAGGGCGTGGCTTTGGACTGATTGCTAAGTGAAAGGGGATAGTTGATTGATGATGTGGGGTTCCAACAGTGACTCCATGCTGATGGTGGAGATGTGACAGAGTTTGGAGGGTGCAACTTTGTAAGGTCGTTGTGATGTGCAGGATGAGATGTTATTCTCCGGAGCCTTTGTGAAGGGAGTAGCAGACCTGAAGTGGGCGTAAGGATGTGGATTGTCCATTGGAAGCCTTCAGTGGATAGTATGTGAAGTGGAGTCTGGAGTTGGCGAAGTTTATTGACGGCTACCAGAGGTGATGTGGTGGAAGTCCAGTTGTGACTCGGTGGAAGTGTGAAAGCTACCAAATATCAGGCTGAGGGGCCGTAGGTAGCAATGTGAGGAGTGTTGCGGCAGTGTCGGAAAGAATGATGAGAAGCCGCTGGTTGTAGTTCGGAAAGGTTTCAGGTTGTAAAGTCGGTGAGGGCCTAAAGCTGACGTGTGGTCCTTGAGCGGGAGGTCTGTATTGGATAACTTGTAGTGCTATAACGGTTATCCGTTTAAACGTTTAAACGAAAATTTACGTGTATACGTTTTTCTACATTGCTAAACGATTAACCGAATCTGATTATTTACCTCACAACAGCACAAAGTTTTAATTCAATAAACGTTATTTTGCGACTTTATTTGGTAGTTAACGTTAAAACTACCAGAATATTAGCTGCTTTCGCTGCATCCAACTTGTTCAGCAGCTGTAAAACCTGAACTTCCGGTTTTGTGGTGAAATCGAAACCAGCTTCGGTTAGGCTTAAGTCGCGACAGGTTTTAACCGCGCTCACCGTAAACGTAGCGGGACACTGCAGAATGGATGAAATATTATCACCACGTAAGCCAATTAAACAATTAAAACTTTTTTTTAAACAATTGTCTACATATTGTTAAAAACAACTAACCACTGGATGGTTAACAAAGCTAAATTCCAAAGCTTGCCAACTGATCCAAGATCGTAAAACAATCGCAAATGTGTGAGGATTTCCCGCGATTCCTGCTTATTTTTTTTTTTTTTAATTCAGGCTATTGTTTAACATTTGTTTTGTTTCAGAATAAATATGATTTGTTTACTTAACGTGTGATTCGTGTTGCTTAAATTTTTTTAAATTAAATTAGTAAAACGTAGTTATTGAATTTTATGTTGACATTTTTTTTTGTCTTAGTTTGTTGCATTGTTATTATTACCGTTCGATTTTTCACGGTTTTCGGTTAACCGAACGTTTAATTAGGTCGTTTAAACGTTTAGCAAATTACACGGAAACTGCTAGCACTAATAACTTGAGCTTTGGAATGATGAAATTCCCAAAGATTTGGGGTAAACTTGACATATTAGCCCTGTGAGATTGAGTTGACGTAAGGCAGAGTGTTGGTCGACAGGACTTTCTTCAAGAATCCTAGTCGTAGGGGCTCGAGAGAAAACCGGTCGGTGTCTTCCGTAAGACTTCGTCGATCAGAAGGGGTGTTGTGTGAAGTCTTCGTCCCTGTCTGAAGAGTGAAGAGGTTGGACATCACTTCAGGCTGTTTTGAGAAGTTTTGCTGTTGTTGTCCATACTCGTGTTGAGTTTATGTGACAGAGAGTAGTGAAGATTAACTGGATCCAATTTTGACTCGATGATGGTTCGAGAGCTACCAAAAATTTGGGTGAGGGACAGTTGGTAGCGATGTACGAGGTAATGTGGCGCTATCAGGAAGATTGATGAGAAGCCACTGTGGTGGTGCAGAATGACGTCAGGTTGTTAGGTTGGTGAGGCTGACGTGGTGTCCGTCCAGAGTCGAGAAGTCTGTTTTGGATGGCTAGATGAGTTTTTCTGGGTGGCTGTTGGAAGTCGTGAACTAGTTGGTCGGCAGGGATTTCCTTAAGAGTCCTGGTCATAGATGGGCCAGAGTGACAGACAGAGCTTCTGTTTGTTTCCGTGAGACGAGATGAATCAGAAGGGGTGATGATTGAGGACATCTTCCAGTCCGAAGTGTGAGAAGAGGTAGGGCATGATTCTGTCTTCATGAAATTTGATGAAGCGGGCCATTGTTATGTTGGGTTCATGTGAAGGTGAACGTGCAGATTTAATGATTTCAACATGATGCAGCCGGTGGATTCCAGTGAAGTAGACGGGATCTCGAAACTCCGATGGGATTAAAAAAGTTGCAAAGACGTGTGTAGTCACGGTGATGACGGTGTTGTTGCGGCACGTGAGTGGTCGGCGTAGGTTCGGTGAAAGACCTCCATGATCCAAAGATGATGGGGAGGAGACGTTGTGGTTTAACATTCCAAGACATCAATGTAAGCGTTCATTCCGGAGTTGGCCGACGAGTCGATCGACATTCCCATCAAGAATCCAAGCCGTGGTGGTCGTGAAGATGGTGAGATGGAGCGGGGAGTGATCCAGTTAAGAATCCCACTGTGGACTCATTGGTGAGGTTGAAGTGAGGTGCGAGGTAAGGGTTGGCGTTGCATCGGTTCAGCTGTATGGGATCCATAAGGCCTTTGAAACCAGTGTCAGGCAGATGCCGTTCACGCGAGGATGATCAGTTGGCCGAGTCGGTGGTGAAGATGGAAGTGGGACAGTTGACGAACGGGAACTTCCAGTGGAGCGACAATAAAGTGATGAAAATCTTCTTCCAGCAAGGATAATAGATGAACGTTATGGCACACAGTGTGAAAACGGCGACATCATCAGTTCGTTTTTTTTGGGGGGGAGGGCGAACGTACATGTTGCATTAAGGCGAACGTGACGCGTGGGAACATGACAACAAGCGAACTTTTATTTTTCATTCCACAGATGATTGTGACTGGGTTGTAGAATGGCCACGAAAACAAAACCCCGTTTGGCATAATCTATTGTTGGTGGATGCAGGAAGCGGTGATTCGTTCCATGATTGACGAAAATAGCAGCAAACTACATATCAAGACGAACGTGTTGCATAGACGAACATGCAAACATTCCGTTCATCAGTTTGACGAAACGAGCTTCAGACGACAGACGTACAATGGCCGGAGACCGATTCGGCTTGCAACGTTTGAGTGATGATCTGGAGGCCCAGACGATAACGGACGTGCAGAGAGGCTTCAGACGAACGTGTCGTACTTCGTTCTTCTGGGTACAATGCGAATACAAGGGAGCCAGAGTGAGTGTTCGGCGAACGTGAGTTTCCGAGACGAACGTGGTGTCCATGACGAGGAAGTGCAGGCAAGACCATGATGTGAAGACTCAAGGGGACTTGCGGCTGATAAGAGTTCGACGAACAGAGTTCTACCAAGGCGAACGAGACAAACGTAACGATCGTGAAGGCATGTGGGGCTGCGAAGTCCATGATGGATTGCAGCGAACGTCAGCTTCAGGCGAACATGTTGTAAAGGCTAACGTGCAAACTGTGCTGGCGATGGTTGTACAATGGCGGAGAGTCTGCTTCAGCTTGTGTTCATGAGACGAGAGGAGGCAAAAAAAGGCGAACGTGATGAACGTGAGAGCGCTTCATTCGTCCGTTGCCTGTTTTCTTGCATGTTCGGTATCGGTCAATGACGAAAAATTTCAGGATAAAGCTTTGCACAAAAGGGATGGAAGGTCAGTCGGCGAACGTGGTCTTTATGGTGAACGTAGGCTTGGGGTTTTTCAGTCGAACATGGGTCTTGGAGGGCTGCATGGATGGCGATCTTCATGGGGCGAACGGTGCAGCGAACAACGACGAGCGAAGTACGATGGTGAGTGGTTGAGAATGAATGAACGAACAAGCCAAGAATGTAAGTCTTAACTTGTGATCTTTTTAAGCTGACCGCAAATCATTGGAGAGGCTGATAGATCCTGGGAGCGAAGGGCTTGATGGAGAAGAACCCATGATAACCCGTTGGTCTCTTGTAATCCTTCTTGTAAATGACAGACGTGAAAACGAACGTGGCGAGCGTGTGAACAACGAACGTGGTGAGCGACGAACAAACGAACGGCGAGTGCTTGATCATGTTGCGGCTGATGAGCGGGCGTGCGTGCAGACGACAGTCGTCGGGCTTCAATGGCAAATGGCTGGTGGGAAGCGAACAGGCATGCGAACGTCGAGGCGAATGTGGAAGAGGAAAGCTTCTTCAGGCGACGTCTTGCGACGAGAGTTTGAGGAAAAAGATGATTAGCAAACACGAACGCACTAACGGGAGTCTTCTTCATGTGGCAGGCGAACGCATGTAGCAGGTGATGACCCGCGAACGAACGAACGAACCAATTCATCGTAGAGATGATCAGCGAACGAACGAGCGCGAACGTCTTCTTCCAGTAGCAGCAAACGCGAACGATGAACGGTGAACGGTCACAGGGTAACGATGTTGACCCAGCGGCAGTTGGAGGAAAAGAGATGGCTGGCTAACTAGGGATGTGCGAGTAGACAAATTTTAATTCGAGTCGAGCCGAGCCGAGTTTGCAACAGAAGAATGAGTATCGAGCCGAGTTCGAGTATTTGATGAAATTATTTTTTTTGCAAGTTTCTCTTCAATTTGGTAAGATAAAAAGAACAAAGATGGTGCTTAGCTGACTGTATGGGTCATGGTTTTCCCGTTTTAAGGATATAACTTGAAAATGGTTTCAATTATTGACTTTTAATCTGCACCACTGGAAAGCTCTCTTCGAGACGATCGATTTGGTATATTGGAATGTCAAAATCGGTCAAAAATTGACGAAGTTATCGCATTTTCGCTGGATTCGAGTTTTTCGAGTATGGACGCGAGCAGCGAGCTGAGTTCGAGTACAAGTTTCATACTCGGCTCGGCTCGAATTTTTCGAGTATCGCACATCCCTATGGCTAACGCTGTAACACCATTTATGGAGAGCCAGCGCGTGCGCAGGTGGGTGTCTGAGCTGGGCGTATCTAGAGAGTTTTAATTCCTCCAGGGAAGCGAGCACTCAGGAACTGAATGCAAATAAATTTACAGGTAGTGTATATTTTCTGGCCGTCAAGTAGAAAAATGTATTTACTATTCATCTGTCCAGCGAACAGTTAAGATGAAGAGTGTTCTGCAGATTTAAAGCTCTCACGTTGTGCGCCTTTGGTCTGACACTTGCCAGGTATGTAACAATTTTCTGAATATCGTTGGAAGAATTACCTAATCATACGGCACACGGATCCGTTAAAATTACACTTTCCCACTCATGGCAGCTGCGTTCTGGTCATCCGGAGACCAAGACACGAGCACCTTATTCACACGAATTCAAAATGTAGTTGTGCTTTAGCAGTTACGCTTAATAATATTATGGGACTGGTTGAATTTCAAACACTTCTGTTGCTTTCTTTGTCTCCTGTATCCATATGGCGCATTGGTTAACACGCAGTACCTAACTAAGTAGGTACAGACTCATACAATTCTTCTATAAGTAGCATTACCTTTTAAATAAGGCTGTGCAGATACCAATACTGGTACCGGGACCGGCTGCAGGCACCACTGGTACCGGTATTGGACCGGCACCGGGTAAACAAGTACCAGAATCGGCTTGTTTTTTTTCCAGAATCGGCATTTTTGCACATTAATAATATGGCATATTGTTCCCAACGCTACTAAAAATTAGCCTGCAACTAAGTCAGTAAAGGATTAGGCCTATAAGTATAAAATGTTTACTTAACACAAAAATGTTTACATGAGCTCGTTGAGCAATAAAGTGTTTAGCGAACAATTCCTTATAAAAGTGTTACGTATGTTACACCATTACATTTTTATCGTATCAACACTGTGTTGACTATTAAGTTATCATTTGACATCGGCATTGGGCACCGGCGTGGTATCTGCATTGGCACAGTAGCTGCACGTGACCAAAAGTACCCGTACTAGCATCGGTATCGGGGAAAGTGGCACCGGCACAGCCTTACATTTAAAATCAAATTCTAGCTTGCACAACATTTGCCTTACCTGCTGACAGTGCAGACCTCGCTCGTCACCCAGCTGTTTCGAGAGGCTTTTCGTTTCTTTTTCATACATACAGATAGACTGCTTCAACTGCTCACTGATTTTGCTTATCTAAAAAAAAATCCAACACCCAGATTTAGGAGTACAATACGACGGTAAATTACACAAATCCCAGATTCTAGTTTATTAATTCTTACGCTGCCTCATCATTAACCTTTTAAGTGCTATGCCCATGTAAACTCGAGCCAAGCACAGGTTTAAGCAGTACAAACACAAACAGAGTCCAAACTATGCACGAGATGGGCAACAATGGATAAATAGCAACAGTACTAGGTTCCCTTAACAAGCCGACTCTAGAGACAGCCATGGCCGAGTTGGTAGAGGCGTGTGCCTCACGTTAAAGAGGTCCTTCAAGTTGCTTGCTCGAGTCCCATCCAGGTCACCCGTACTTTTGTAGAGATAGAAAATTAATGTAGCAGTTAAACGGTTAACTTTACAAATACCCCTGATGAAACTTTTAATATTTTGCTGACTCCGGTACTGATACAGATATCCAAAATTGAATCCCCAATTTTTTTTTTTAAATGGTGTACTTTAGTACAGGGATGAGACCCGTTACGGATGGAAAAAAGGAGGCAAAAGGGGTTTAACTCCCAGATTTGTAACATTTATAGATGTTTTAATGCATTTTTAAGTTGCTTTCAAAGTCACATTTTTAGTCACTTTCAAGTTGCATTTTTAGTGGCTTTCAAAGTTGCATTTTTAAGTCGCTTTCAAAACTCGAAAATGATGGAAATTGGCGGAAGGAGGATCATAGCCCGTCAAAAGTGGCCGTGTTTTGACTAGGGGTGTGCGAGTAGAATAATTTTAATTCGAGCCGAGCCGAGTTTGCAACAGAAGAATCAAGTATCGAGCCGAGTTCGAGTATTTGGTGAACTCACTTGTTTTGCAAGTACCTTTTTTATTTGTTAGTATAATAACAAGTTAGATGCTGCTTACGGACTGTGTTGGCCCACACGTACCAATGGTTTTCGAGTTTTTAGGATATAACTTTAAAATGGTTTGAGCTAGTGGCTTTTAATGTGCACCATCGGAAAGCTCTCGTCGAGCTGATGAATTTGGTATATTTGAACGTCAAAATCGGTCAAAAATTGGCGAAGTTATCGCATTTTCACCGGAGTCGATTTTTTCGAGTATGGATTCAAGCGACGAGCCGAGTTCGAGTACATATTGCATACTCGGCTCGAATCGAATTTTTCGAGCGTCGCACATCCCTGGTTTGGCGCGTGGTCAGAATCGTAATGGCACCTACATATGTGAGAAGAGACACCATCAAACTCATAACAATGGGATTCCTCCCCTGCTGTGGTGCCTGTCGCGCTCCAATCTTTTGTCTTTCACATAATGGTTATCCTTCGTAACCTCATGCAGTCTTTTGTTTCCTCTTTCGTTCTTTTGCTATTGTGCAATCATTTCCGGTCATCTCCCAACGCGTCAGCTCT
This sequence comes from Lithobius niger, assembly GCA_023313725.1. NCBI lineage: Eukaryota > Metazoa > Arthropoda > Chilopoda > Lithobiomorpha > Lithobiidae > Lithobius > Lithobius niger. Next base: position 7,269 of record JAHWFP010209308.1, on the reverse strand, counting down.
TTCGCTTTCACATTGCTAACATGTTCAGTGTTGAACCTTTTCGTCTTAATGTTGGCGTGATGGCGTTTCGAGGAAGATTGTGCCACCAAGATGGTCTTTAACGAGTGTCGTCACTGGGCGATCGACGGCAACAAGAAGCTCCTTTAAATCTTTTGTTGGGGCTGGAGTAGGTGAATGCTTGTATTTGGAAACATTGCGAGAATGACTGATAGAATTTCGATTAATCCATTTTCGAACATAGTTGAAACTTCTTTCTGGCGTTGCAGCTATGACCCAATCATCATCAGATGCAGCAGAATCAGAATGGCAAGTTCGTGAATGACTGCCGGTGGCCGACCACTGGTTCTTCTTGGCGCGGTCAAAAAAGTTCGTAATAGCCGCTTTTGACAGCGGTCCGTGTTCAATAGGCAGTTTACAGATATTTAAGTCCAGTGAAGATTGACGAGTCTTGGTGCTAGAGCTTAAAAAAAAGGTTCTAGGGCTCAATGGGGGGGGGTCAGACCACGTTTGACAGCCTTTATTTGATGAAGCGGCAGTGATAACAATTTTCTTGCCCCTAGTCATCTGTTTTTTTGCTTTCAGTTTCAAATACTTTAGTTTCATTTTGAGAATTTCCTGTCGCAAAGATTTCTGATTGGCAATGAATGTCACAGACTGTTGTGCAAGGCTGGTAAAATAATTGTGGACAGGTTCAAGGTTCTGGTTGACGTAAAGAAGCTGCTTTGGTGACAAATTAGCCTGGGAGAACAAAAAGTCACACAGTTCAAAGAAGGTCTTTACATTACATGTAGTACGAAGACCGCTTGCAGCCATGATCCATAAGGGGCTGCAGGAGTCTTGTTAGCCGGGCTGTCGAGGCCGGAGGACAAGCGGACAGAATGATGCGGTGAACCAACAAAGTCGGACGAAGCGTGATGACTGACGGCAGCAGGGGGCCACCACCTTCACAAGCCACTTTTCGCCAAATGATTTAGGCGATGAAGATGCTGACTGTTGAGGAGATTCATGCAGAGATAGAGAGATAGATGGGAATAGGCCGGCAAACCGAGGGGGGGGGGGGGGGACGGACTTTTCCTTATCGACTTGGTGCCACATTATTTTGCCATTTTGATGGGTGCGTTTTTCGCCTTTCGGCTTATGCTACCTGAAGTAAGACCAAGAGAGAACAGAAGGAGTACGTCTAAACAGGACGAGCTTTAGGTAATATAAGATGGCAGGCTTGCGCAGTAGGCGTTTAAATAGGATTATAGGAGGGAAGTGCAGGATCACACTTCGGGGCTAGCGAGCTGGTGATTGGCTAAAATTCATTTAAATACCTACAAGGAAAAAGCATTTGAGAACAAAATTGCTAAAACAAGGCTCGAATTATCTTAGAAAAATTGAATAGCAGAAATGCGATGCAAAATACAAATTTGCGCAGCAGTCACGAAAAAATAATTAGCAACTTTTAAAGAATAATTTATTTAGTAAAAAACAATACAAAAAGTTTAGTTGATTTGAAACAATAGCCATTTAGTTTCACTTTTACTTTGCTACTCGCACGGATGCTTGGTCAAGACTATGGCATCCGATGCACGTTAAGACTCCTCTGATCCGTTTCTTAAACGAAAGCGCCACCAACCAAATACCGAAGTTGATGGTAGGACCAATGATTTCCTAGAATGAATGTGCGATGCTTGGCCTGTCTATAAAGTAGGAGGAATTAGCATCGCCGTGTCAGTCAACACGATCATGACTATGCTGTTATGTTGTCTCGTTTAATACAGTTGTATCGCTAAACTGCGATACATTCTTTAATTTTGCATCGCTAAAGTTTAAATTTGTGCTGCAAATTGCGATGCGATACCGCTAATTTCGAGCCCTGTAAAACATGCAGGTTCTGTATATTTTCATAGCAATAGAAAGAAATTTTTAGCTACAACTCGAGTATTCCTAGAATTAGTGTACTAAATGTGTTAAAATGCTGCACCTTCAGCAGCTAAGAAAGCTAAAAAGCCCCCCCCCCCCAACCCCACCGAAAGATATGGAGTGAGCCCCTAGAAAAAAAGTGTTTCTTACAGATTTAAACTGTGCCCCCTCCCATCCGTAATATTTTATCCTGGATCTATCAATTTTATGAACCTTATAAATTCTAGCTAAAGACACTTTTTATGATTTCATTACCAGAATAATTCATGAAATACCTTTTCGTCACAGCATCGCTTTTCTTCCTCCAGCATACGTGCAGAATCTTCTGCTTGCAACTCAGCAACACGCAAGGCATGCTCTAACTTGCACGTCAGGTCGCGGATCTGGCAAAAAACAAATTTACCACTTCATCAACGCAATGGACAAATGAGGAAGTTAAACATAAATGCATAAAACCACGATTATCGAAGAACAGAAGTTTCTTTCAGGAACATTATTTCAAAAAAGGCTTAAAATGTCACCATTCAAGAGGTATAATGTCGGGGAAAGGGGGTTGCCTTCAATTTGTAATCCCCCACCCCCTATAATTTCCTCTGCCTTTTATGTTGGGTGTGTATACGATTTTAGGACTTTTTTTTCATACACAGCATTAGAGTTTAATTTCATTACAAAAGCCGAAATCATTTAATAATTTTGTCTCTTGTGGTGAAATGAAACTTTTCTGCTACGTATAAAAAACTCCTAAAATCTTATACACCCCCCAGCAACCTAAAAGGCAGACGAAATCACTAAAAGCAGACTAACAGTTGAAGATGTGACGAGTCCCAACTAACAACTAACTTTGAATTTAAGTTATCACATTTCGGTTTAATTAGGTTATTTTGAATTTATCAGGAAATTGCTCATTAGGTCAGCTTTTCGCATTAAGCCTCGGTCAAGGACAGCCATAAAGAAAAGCTTTTTGACACATCGTTCAAACAGCGTTGTCAACGTGGTCATACGTCACCAGAAAATAACTTTTTGAATGCTTGCTGCAGCTATAATC
>JAHWFP010209307.1:0-16166 GCA_023313725.1 Lithobius niger | reverse complement strand
TTTTTGTAGGAAACAGATCTCGACTTCGTGTTGGATGTTCACGCACACTCGAGCCTTCTCGGAAGCTTTGTGTACGGCAACTTCTACGAAGACGTGTACCGATTCGAACGTCACACTCTGTTCCCGAAACTTCTATCCCAGTCGGCTGACGATTTCAGCCTCACCACCTCTCTCTACAACCGGGATCCGATGAAAACGGGAACAGCTCGGAGGTAAGAGAAGTCGCCGTATGGATCACACTTCGTGATTGTTAAAATTGACACCTAATGCGGGGGTTTGGTTTCTGAGCCAACTTTTAGGGCGCGTTTACGCATCGACTCGCCTTTGCATTCTCGCAGCTAGAACTCAATCGCGATGGCAAAGGTGACAATGCCATGGGTAACAACGCTAAATGAATTAGCTAAATCCGACATCGTGTGAGTAAATACTTGCAGTCTTATAATCCGCGCCAATAATATAAAGAATTCCTCATGACGAAACAATTTTCCCAAACGCTTCTGAACTCACGTTATTTGCTGTTTTCGTTGCGAGGCGGCAGACATAAAACCGCCGCCATGTTGGAATTTGAGGTGATTTCTAGCTTCTAGCTGCGAGAATGCAAAAGCGAGTGGTTGCATAAACGTGCCCTTACACTGTAAATAGGTACGTGGATAGCAATAAAGTAGAGGGGAAAAAATTGGACTCCAGACGCGCTTGCAGCCAAATAAAACGCAAACTTATATTTCGACACCTTTGTTTGCCGATGCCGTCATCAGAGTGACAAGGTAAAAGTTTAAAAACGGCTCACATTGGCATGGTCGGTCAATATGCCTAAACGTTCGCCATCATTGGTGCAGTCAGTATTATTGATGATCGGAGAACAGTCAGTAGTGGGGATGACCAGAGCAGCCGTTCGACCAAATCGGCCTTTCTTATATTGCTGAACTGCCGCTCTGATAATCTCCACTACTGACTGCACCAATGTAGGTGAACGTTTAGCCCTATTGACCGGCCATGCCAGTGCGAGTTGTTTTTAAACTTTTACCTTGCCACTCTGATGAAGACACCACCAAACAAAGGTGTCGAAATATAAGTTTGTGTTTTAGCTGCAAATGCGTCTGCTTCATTGTTTTTTTTTTTTTACATTTACACTGAAAAGTTAATACGGTTATTAAAGCGAAACACTTTTCGCAGTACAACCTTCACTCTGACTTCAGTCGAATTTTCACTATTTTTTTTTTTTTATTCTTAGCAGGTCGTTGGATTCGATCTGTCATTCACTTGGCGGCCACGTCCCGTTTCGCCAAACCCCGTTTCGCCAAATCCCGTTTTGCCAATAAGAAAGCCGATTGACAGCTTTTGCCTGAAGTGAAAATCCGGTTTGCCAAATAACTTTCATGAAATTTTAGGCACGCGAAATTTAATACATTATTCCCCGTGTAATGGTCAAACATTTATAGACAAACACCCGTTTCGCAGAGTAATTTTTTTCCAAATTACGTGCCTCGCTTGCGCTGCCACACTCGCTGCAGCTGTACATATAACATCAGAAACCGCAACTAATCACAAATTCCTTCCAATTAGCCATGCACTTCAACTTCTGCAATGATAAATTTTTAAGAAATATTTTGATTCCAATAAACGAGATTCTGCAATACACAATTTCCGTTTGGATCATGCGTAAAAACTAACTATTGTTAAAAAAAAAAAAAGAACCTTGGTGTTGACATTGTAACAACCAGCCATTCCCGACAATATTTAAAGTATACGTTTTCCCTTCTGTGTCGGCAGTTTTCAAAACACAAATAAATCAATTGGTCTTATTCTACCACTGCTTGTCTCTGTTAAATGTCTGCCTTTTAAAGCCGTATTACATAGACATAAGGTATTAAATTTACTGTACCTAACATTTTGTCAAAGTAGATTTGGCGTAACGGGACTTGGCGAAACGGGATTTGCCCATTTGGCTGGTAGCCGAACACTGACCATTGGTCTGTGCTCACGTTTTTCGGGGTCCCCATGCAACAGTGGGGTGATGGCTTTATTTTCCAGATAGAGCCGGCTCGAAACTGACGCTCCTCTAAAAAATCCCCCCCCCCACGACAATTTTCCAACCAAGAACAAAATCTACAATAAAACTTACCAGTTTCCTCCTAAAAACGCATTATTGGTTTCTTATTTTTGAAGTAGCACAGAAAATAATGGACCAAAAAAATAAACTACCAAGAAGGCCTAATCTTAACCTTCATGTACGGGAAGAGGAGCGGTGGTTCCACTTAGAGGGAATTTTTCCCTTTTTAGGGGAAAAATGCTCTTGAAAAGGGAAAAAAATATTAAACAGGGAAAAAGGGTAAAAATGAAGAAATTCTGTGTTTTATTTGCAAGTTGCGATTTTCTTCAGTAATACGATCTTCTCTCCGATCCAGACCCATCTTTCTCAAAACTTTCGTAACCCAACAATTTTTTATCCAACAAACGCGCGTTAACATTTTAAACCCTTACCCAACCCCAATTTACAATTTGGCCAGTGTTTATTTTTCGTCTGTTGCGGGCTCATTAAGGGTAAAATAATTTTTTACAGGTCCATCATTTCCTTCACTTCTAGTAGGAACGGTAGGAGGACTAGTTAGATATACTGAGTAGTCATTTGAATTTTATTTTAAATTTTCGTTCCTATACCGTCAAAACGGGCCCATAATTTGTTTTTAAATTAGGAAATATTTAAAATTAGTGGTGTAATGAAAGGAAATTTAACAAGGAAGGAGAAATGGGGAAATTTTTTTTTTGCGCAGGGAACAAAAGGGAAGTTTTGTCTTTACCGAGGGAAATTCTGTCAGTGAGAAGTGGAAGCACTGAAGAGGAGAAGAGATGGAATGGAAGGAAAAACCTACGAAAGCGAGGCGAGGCAGAGAGAACATCAGCCTTCACCAACCAGCAGTTCTACGCAGCGTTAATATAATTTATCTGCCGGGACAGACACCAAACTTTTAGTCATAGAGTGACATAACTCAGAAACGTTGTAAAATGGAAACGACATGTCCAAGACAAATTTTTGTTTTCATTTTTATTTATTAACTTCTTTAAAAGAGAGGTGTCCGACTTGTAGCCGTAACTGCGACTACCACCCCTTCCCAATTTGCATTATTTTTTCTGCTACGGCAGCTGCAACCCCCCTCCCTACCCCCTCCCTTCAGCCGTGCCAGGGGGGCTAAGGTTGCGCCTCCCCACCCCCCCCCCCTGGCAGGCCACCATATCACTTTTTCCAGGGGGGCCCTCGCAGCCTTAACGAAAGAATCACCGTACAGCATTTTTTCCCTTTTTAATGCTATGTATAGTAAAAGCTAAATGTACACCGTATTTTTAGGGTATGCTATTCATTCAGGTGGGGTGTATATCCCCTTTTCAACGAATTTTTGGCGAAACGGGAATTCCCGTTTTGCCGAATCAAACTTTTTCCTAGTCGCCTACCGCGCTCGCTGCGGCTAACCACTCAACATCAGAACACCCAACTAACTAATCCAAACAGGAATGCGTCTTATAATTTCTCTAATGTTAAACGTTTAAAGAGTATTTTGATTCAGAGAAACGTGAATTTCCTTTTCACCAAGTTTTAAGCAAGGCTTAATTTTGTGGGAAACGGGATTCGGCGAAACCGGAAACCGCCGGGTGTGGTATTACAGTGGTGAACTCCCGTTTTACCAAATCCCGTTTTGTCAAAAAAAAAAAAAAAAAAAAAAAGCAGGTTAAAGGCTTTTGCCTAAGGACAAATTTTGTTTCGCCAAGTCCCATAACGCCAAACCTAATTTGACAAAAATTTACGTACACGAAATTTAACACCTTATTTCTACGCAATGGGGATTTAAGAGGCAAACATTTAACAGAGACAAGCAGTGGTAGATGAAAATCAATTGTTGATTTGTGTTCGAAAACTGGCAATATAGATGGAAAAACGTGTACTTTAAATATTGTTTAGAATGCTTGGTCATCACTAGGTCAATGACAAGGTTCTCTTTTAAGAATAGTCAGTTTTACGTATGATGGAATTCCCGTTTTGCAGAATCCCGTTTCGCAGACTCACAATATTCTTCAAAAATTTAACATTGCTGAAGTGAAAGATGCATGCCCTAATTGGATTGGTTGTGGTTTCTGTGATTAGTTACGTAACACTGAATTTTCGGCCATCTCGAAATTGCTAAGAAAAACATGGATCCAATCGAATTGGACCAAAAATATGTGATCTCCCCAAAACTAAACTTGTTACGGATTCCAGCCAAGCTCTTTGGCTGTTTAAAGTCATGATAGCAAACGCCAAGTTCTTTCACCAAATTAATCTCGCCAACGAAGACCTCAAACTCTAAAAGAAACACTTGAAAATTGCACTGTTCAAATTTTTTTTATTTAACCTAAAAACTATTACTCGGATGGGTTTAAATTGGCGAAAGAACTTCATCTTTGAAATCACCGCTTCAAACGGCCGAAGTGCTTGGCGGGAATCCGTAACAAGTTTAGTTTTGGGGAGATATCACATGTTTTTTTGGTCCAAATCGATTGGATCCACCTTTTTCTTATCAATTCCGAGATGGCCGAAAATTCCGTGCCTCGGTCCCTTTTTTTTTTTTTTTTTTTCGTGGCTTTAGTAACTTCCATTTGAAGGAAGTGTGTAACCGGCTTACATCGACGGCAACACGCAATCTAAGGAGTGAGCGCTCCTTAGTGCACCTTGCCATTAACAGAGGTGTTGTGCGCATGCTGCTAACCACCGTGTACACGCGGAGTTGGCACAGCGCCCAACAGTTGGGTGCGAGAGTGTCCTATTGTTCGACCCAGTTAGAACCGGATCGCACTGGTTTAGCCGTAATCCTTTGGTTTCGAGGCTATATAGCTGCCCGATCCCGGCCACTCGCGAGTTGGTGTTGGGGTTCGGACTGAACGGTCAGAACCTCTTAAGCCTACAGGGTCAGTCAGAAGGATAAATTCTGGCTGATGCCTAATATGTAATGCTATTGTGTGCAGTCCCCTAGCTGTACAGTAAGAAGTAAATTGGAATTGAGCCTTGTCTTGAAACTAATCGTCTACTTCCTTAGCAAACTAAAGTGTGCGCGGCGTATCTTGAGTCCTGCAAGTATTTTGTGAGCGGCTACGTCTTCCTGGATGGGGTGGCTTTAATCGATGGCCGCCATTGTTTTTGTAACCATCTTGGATATCAACAAGGCACTCTGCTTCTGGATACGTACAATCGATTATGTGTGTTCGTTCTGCGGAGAACTCAAGATAGGCCGCGGACGCTATAATCGTCTACTTCCTTAGCAACCGTACAAGTGTTTATTCGTCAAAACGTCCACTGAACTAGCTTTATTTTGAAACTGTGCTGGCCGTCGGTCTAGTAGAACGTCGTATTGTCACGCCATCCCACTGCGTTTTTCATCAACAATATATACATCGTAATATTTCGTTTGTAACTGATTGTTACAAGTAATCGACATTACCCTTCACATTGCCGGTCTGCTCGCACCTTCTCATTGCTACCGTGCTGTAACAACCCACCCTGAGATGATACTTAAAAGGGATTCAGCTGATGACGCAAGTAAGAGACCTGTCAATGTCCCCCAAATAACCCGGTGACCACACCTGGTTGGCGTACTCCAATAAAGGCCGCACAAAGACTTTAAAGGCCCACAGCTGGGTTTCTCGGTTGCCAGTTGTGAAAGACCGTCGGGCGATAGCAGCTCGACGATTTGCGAGCATAGACACATTGCAGCACTGAACATCAGATTTCAGATTTGACTCGAAGACCACCCCAAGACCCCTAATAGAATTCACCGTTTGGAGTAAATTTGTCCCCAAAAGGTAATCCGACTTCACCGTCTTCCCCACATGGAAATTTGAACATTTATTTATAGATAGAGGAAGCTGCCATGTAGTTGTCCAGTCTACAACTTCATCAATTCCATGCTGTAAGATCTGCGTGTCCACAGATGCTAAGATTTGTAAGTGGCCTTTTAAGTCGTCTGCGAATTTAGCTTGTGTGATTTGGTCATTACTGCATTGAAGATCATTCAAAAAAAGAACAAAGAGCAGCGGGCCCAACACAGATCCCTGTGGTACACTACTAATAATCACTTTATCAATGGATCTAATACCACCAAGCACGACATGTTGTGTTCTGTTACTGGCAAAGGCATTGATCCAGTCAAGGAGGTTGCCAGTAAATCCACATTTGAAAAGCTTAAATAAAAGTTTTCAATGAACCACCGACTCAAAAGCCTTCTTGAAGTCAAACAAAATTATGTCAGTTTCGATTCCCAGGTCTAAAGCTTCTGTCCACAAATCCAGAGACAGCAACAGTTGTTGCACTACCGATCGCCCAGGCAAGAAGCCGAATTGATCCTTTTTCATTATGTTGAAGTTATTTATAAACTTCATCATTTCATTTTTTATAATGGTTTCCATGATCTTGCAAGGAATACATGTTAGAAAAATGAGGCGATAATTTTTGGGATCAGAGGGGAGGGTCCCCCTTTTTCGGTACATCACTTGAAATTTTTGGTTACACTACGCTTTACATGGGTTTTCTTGTTTCACTTATTTTAAGAAGTTTTTTTCTTTACGTCATGCACATTACAACTTTTTCCATCGGCTCCTTGTCACTTCTCTTTCTGATGACCCCTCACTTGGCGAAACAACTGCAGAACGTCAAGTGACAACGGCACGGATTGAACGCAACTTAGGCCAATACAAGACAATAGGTCTCAGACAAACCTGCTCTTGTTTCAGCACAAGTAAGGAAGGAACTGGCTAACCAACTTTACGTAAACACTAATGCTCGAATATTGCTGGTTGAAATGTTACAGATGCAGACGTACTAATATTCTTGGCACCCTTTACTGGTGCGAATATATTTTCTACACGTAATTTAGTATTTAGCATTTAATTTTTTTCTGTGTTTGTGTGACTGCTAAACAATTATTCTCTTGTCCTGGATTTGTCAGTATATAAAATTTCAATGAATAACTCCAAGTTTAAAACGGGTAATAAAATAGTACTGCGAAAAGCTACGCGTCTTTACTGATTGTTACTAAGAATAACAATTTAGTAACTCGCTCCTCATTGTGTCCGTTGCCGCCAGACCATTGTTGATGGACGTTCCAGATAATTTCGAAAAAATTTGGCAACAATCATGACGTCATGTATTGTTGAGGCATTGTTGGGTGATTGTTACCGATTGTTGCAAATAGTCATTTTTCGTTAATTTCGGTCATTTAGGACCCAGCTCAGATTTTGAAAATACGCCTACACAACGAACGGGTTAATTTGCTTTCTTTTGACAAACTTCTCATATTTCTAGCCTTCTACTTCGCTCGCTCATTCCGCCGCGTCTCGCTGCGCTCGAGGAGATTTCTTGTTGCAACTCATATGGTGCGGACAGACACTCCCAGCAAAAATTATCAAACATATGTTCAAGGAAGTGATCCAAATAATGTGCGCATTTTTCCACTACAGGATAAATATTTAACCTACAACTTACTAAGAGTGTAAGAAAAAGTGCTGTCTCTGATGACAAACGCTGATTTTCGTTCGCTTCGCTCACTCAATCAGCGCAACCTACCCTACTACTTTATTACTGTATTTAGGAAAAACTGCTGTTCTGATGACAAACGATGATTTTCGTTCGCTTCGCTCACTCAATGAGCGCAACCTACCCTACTGCTTAATTACTGTATTTAGGAAAAAGTGCTGTACTGATGACAAACGCTGATCATCGTTCGCTTCGCTCACTCAATCAGCGCACACATTTCTTCAGAACAGTGACTGAATCATTGTGAAGATTTTTTTCCTTTACGTCCTGCTCAGTGAAGATTTTTCCATCGGTTCCTTATCACTTCACTTTCTGATGACCCCTCACTAGGTGAAACAGCTGCAGAAATCAAGTGAAAACGCTACGGTTCCAATGATCTTTTATCCAACATAGAAAGTCGTTCATTTGCACTACAGTATAAATATTTGGCTTACTAGTGTTTCTGATGACAAACAATAATTTTCGTTCGCTTCGCTCACTCAATCATCGCAAACATTCCTTCAGGAACGTCATTGGAAACAGCACTTTTTCCTAAATACATTTAGTAAGTAATATAGGCTAAATATTTATTCATAGTGAAAATTACCGACTTTCTACGTTGGATAAAAGGTCATCGCCCCAGCCCAAAAGTTCAACAGGTATTGATACTGAATGATAACATTACAACTCGGGAATGACATTATTTGATCATTTTTAGTTTTGTTTAAACTAAAAATCGTGGCGTGTTCTGTTGATGTGTGGTTCATGGTGGTCGGCTGCAGTGGTGGTCGCGTTTCTGAGGTTGCGCTGATTGAGTGAGCGAAGCGAACGAAATCAGCGTTCGTCATCGGAAACACCACTTTTACTTAAACACTTTTAATAAGGTGTAGGAGAAATATTTATTCAGTAGTGGAAATGATCGACTTTCTACGTTGGATAAAAGAAAACACGTGAAACACTACTGCTACATTGAACTTTTTTGACCATTTTTAGTTTTGTTCATCATTTGTATTATGAACTGTACACTAAGAAAAACGCGCACATTATTCGGATCACTGCCTTAAACATTTGTTTATTTGATAATTTTTGCTGGCAATGTCTGTCAGCACCCTGTGAGTTCCAACAAGAATTCTCCTCGAGCGCAGCGAGACGCGGCGGAATGAGCGAGCGAAGCGAGCGACTCCGCTAGTATAGTATAATAATATGACGTTGTTGTCGCTGCTCTATAATTGGTGCGTTTTAACATGCACTTAGCTCCTTTCCAGCAAATTTCCCTCGATCTTTGATCTAGGGGAATTATATCTGGAAAGGAGTTTCGTGCTGAAACACACAAATTATCGATTTCATATAGAAGCACTCGTGGTATTATAGCCGATAGTGACGTTGTAAAGCCAAACTGGCTCCATTAGTATTAGGCCTATAGAGGTTAAATACAGATGTAACTATGTTTCCGTTGCATCTGTATTTATTTATGGTAACTCTACACCACGTAATGTCCTTTGACGGGCTTGCTGACAAGCGTGGAACTTGACATCTGTCTAAATGTTATCAATAAACACACAAACGTGTGACTTGATTATACAGTATTATCTGTCACAAACTTATCAGATTATAGAGTTACGGATAACAGAGGTAGGTCTAAAAATTGTGTTCAAGGCTACTTTGTTATTTTATGACTTCAATCTTGATTGCCATTTGGGAGCGAACTATTGACTTTCTATTTAGCAATATAGGGTTGTATTCCAGAATTGGTGGTCATCATGGCTGAGCAGTGAGAGCACTCAACTAGTCGCCTGACGTACTGTGATCAGTAATTCATCAGTGAATTAATAAAAATGGGACTGGATAAATTCCCTGCCAGATGTTCAGCGATCATCCGGCTCTTTCAGCATCTATGGGTTCTAATTCGGATTATAATGAATATAACATTAAAAAAAAAAGATAGAACTTATAAAAAACGAAAAGAAAAGCAAAACATTTGCTTCGATCAATTCCCTACCCAGGACCAGTCTCATAGTTTACTTGTCAGGGAAACTCATGGTGTAGTGACGCAGAGGTAGATTTAGGATTTTGCCTCTTAGGTTGCTACATGCTACATCTTGCTGCTCCACCCTCCATCACATTTTTTTTACAGAAAATTTGTTATCTATTTTACATTATTTCACTAAAACTTTGTTTGCCCCCCCCCCCCCCCCACAAAGAGACAAAAAGGGTGGGGGGGGGGGGGGGGGGAAGCAACTATACTTAAAGTGGCACTATCATCGTTTGAAAGTAGGCAGAATTTGTCAACATCGAGCGCTATATGGTATTATCTAGCACTTGCATGCACCAAGTAATGGCATTTCATTTAACGAACCAAACCAGCCACGACCTCCTTAATTATGGTCTGAAAATTTGGTCCGTCCACGTGCACTTGGGAGCATGCTGTAAAGGTTAACAATATCACCGCCGCTAGATGGCGTAATGGTATTTTCGTTCGCTTTTCAATCGGTGATAGTGCCACTTTAACAACTCTTAAAACTAACTCTTATAAATTTGATCGTTTTTATCCCATTTCTTCCCCCCACCCCCTCGACCGGGCGCAGAAAAACGAGAGGATGGCGGTAATTAGTGAATTTCGCGCTACATCCTCGTGACATGTTACGAGAATTCTGAGTAACTAGTTGAAAATCCGTCAAAAATGACGGGTCCTAGTTTTAACGGGTTGAATTGACAAGGTAAGCAGCTTTCGCACTGTTACTTTTTTTGGGAGCGTTACTTTGCTGACTTTCAAAGTTGGTTGTAGTCGACTGTTTGTATAGATCGTTGTAGTCACGGATTTGTTTTAGTTCCTTCTCCAACACTTTAAAGGGGGGTTGCCACCAAACGAGAGTTCCGAGCATCTAGCGCCATCGAGCGCTATCTAATTCGCTCTAGCGCTTTTGCTCGGGGCGTCGGACAAACGTCTAACTGGAAAATCGTCTAATGGGATAATTGTCTAATATCTGCATAAACAAAGAAACCCGGAAAATCGTGTGAACGGAATATCGTATAATGGATAATCGTGTAATGGATAAACGTCTAACTGGATAAACGTCTAACTGTGGTTTCTGATGTTATATGTATAGACGCAGCGAGCGTGGCAGGGAAATTAAACGATTTTCCATTATACGAATTTCCTGTTAGACAGTTTTCCATTATACGAATTTCCAGTTAGACGATTTTCCATTGTACGAATTTCCTGTTAGACGACTTTCCGTTATACTGTTACTAGCATTGTACCTGTCCTCGCCCGGGGATTCGTTTGACCCGTGGTTGTTTCCCAGTATTTGCTCGGTGCTGCCTGATCGTTCATTGCAACAGTCGATTTTTGTTTGTGTAACACTCCTCCTTTCCGCCAATCCTCTCCCTCCCCCTCCCTTTCTCCTTTTATCCCGTCCTCTCCCTCTCCTCTTGGTTTTCTTCCCTTTCTCCTCTTTGTTATACGTAGTTGAACACGTACCCGGCTACCGGGGCCCGTGCTTTCGCTGTGGCTTTAAGCGATGCGTACCGTGTGAAAAAGAAGTTTCCATGACGTCATGTAATACTTGACCTTGAGATTACCACGGTTTTTAGTTAGAAGGATAATTGTTAGAGCAAATTGAAAGGAAAGGGTGAAAGGGTTTAACGAGCGTTAACCACTCCTGGTCATCTGCCCGAAGCCCTAAGGCCCTATGTCTGCAACAGCCAGATTCCCAGGTGGTCACCCACCCAAGTATCAATCCAGCCCAAGTAACAATAGAGCAAATTGTTAGTCGAGGCAACAATGTGTCAATTTCAACTTCTTTTCAGGGCAACAACGTCTCAGTGTCAACAGCAAGCCAAAGAATTGACACACTCACACGTTTTTATTGTTCCCCTTCCGGGGGTCGTCGTTGCGGTTGCTTCATTTCTGATGAGACTTTGGTTTATAATGTAAGATACGGTATACGTTCTTCCAATTATACGATTTTCCAGTCAGACGATTATCCCTCGCCCTGCGCTTGCTCACACAGCAAGCAAAGGAATGCACAAAGAAATATCTTTTAACGCAAAAAACAAGTCCCGTGCCTCCTTAATTATTGAGCAAAAATTTGGTACTTTCTCGTGCACCTGGAAACAAGCTATAAGGATTAACAATATTAACGCCACTAGATGGCACCGTGGTAGAATATAAAGAAAATACCCTGGCGCCATCTAGTGGCGTTAATATCGTTAATGTTTACAGCTTGCTCCCAGGTATACGAGGATGTCCCAAATTTTTACACAGTAATTAAGGAGGCACGTGGCTTGTTTGTGTGTTTAAATGCATTGCTTTGGGCATTTCTTTGCTTGCTGCGAGAGAGAACTGAATAGGGCTAATTGCCGCAGACTTTAATTTGGTCGCAACCTGCCTTTAAGTTATGTCGTGAAATTCTCATTCTCGCTCCCTCGAATCTACAACCCAGCTCCCTGTGCTTTGAACAGATCACCAGTGAAACGACGCAACAGTACAATTTCCAAGTTCCACCCAAGAGTTTGATGACATTTCTTCCCAGTTGTACTGACATCTATTGACGCAAAGCGGCGGCAGATGGCGTTGGCGTACGTGTCATATAGAAGACGTTCGCGTTGGGGCTACTCAGTGTTCTTGGGGGTCCCACCTCATCCAGGGTCGGCGAGGCACTCACTTAGGGATATTGTCAGGTTTAGCAGGAGTACAGGACAGACTCGGGTGACTTCCGGATTGTCTGTTTTAGGTAACGCTTCACTGCTTGCTCGCCTCGCTTTCAGGGTTCGACCAGGAATGTACGGGTGGTGCTCGATTGCTTGTTGGCTGTGTGGTTGGTAGTTTTTAATAGTGTAAGTTTAGTTTTAGAGCGTAGTTTTAGAGTGAGCGAATGGTGTAAGCAAAGAAGAACGATCATTTTGGTAGAACAAAAAGCACCGTTAGGCCATTTTTCACGTAACAAACCTACTTCCGGGTCAGGATTAAACGTAGGAGGCAGCCATGTTGCGGGAAAGAGACGGCAATCTACAGTAAGGAGACGGCCATGCTGGTGTTAGTGACGTCGTATTACACCGGAAAAAGCAAAGCTAGCAACGTCAGCCAATCAGAGAACTGCAAGGAAGCGCATCTATAAAATGAGACTATCGGCTTGCTCGATAAACGGAAATTCATAAAAAAAACCTAATCTCCGTTTATTGTAGTTAGGTTTTTTACTAACGTAAAATGCTTTTTTTCGTTCGCTAACAACGTAAACAGAGATTTTTGTTTTTTAAAACTCCGTTTTGTGCAAATCCACTAGTCACATGCTTCCCTGCAGCACACTGATTGGCTTTCGGGCTAATTTGGCAGAATTGGTGAAAATGACGTCACACCACGGTCCCAATCAGTACATTTTCACAAAAACAATACTACCGGAAGCCGGGAAAGAACCATCTTCTCTAGTAGCTCCATCTTTGGGTGTAAGGACCTGATAGACTCAATAAACATAAAAAGATTTTGTTTGTTACTGATTGTTACGGGGCATTGACGATACCCTTCACATTGCCAGCCTCTCGCCCTTTGTCTTTGCTACCGTCCGAAGAATGAACTTGCTCGCCCTCTTCCATTGCTACCGTCTGGGTGTGGCGCTGGGTGTGTTGCTGTTGCTGGCTATTATATGTATGATGATTTGTCCAAACACAGAAAGCGCCACTTACGCTTAGATGATTGAAAGTAACCTTGGACCGGGAGTGCAAAATGAGATTATAAAAAGTAAATTAATACGGTTTTTTATTCGGTTTCTAGAAATCGTAGGAACATCTTTTATGACACGCAACGTAAACGAGTAAGTTAAAAAGAGTAGTGTTGTTTTAAAACAGTTTGGTTTGTGGAATAATTAAGAAATGGAAATGTTTGCCGCCATGAACTCCTCTGGAATCCGGGCTTGTAGTGACGTCAGTTTTGACGTGCCCATTTGGACTCATTTTTGCATCAAGAAACCCAACAATCACCGTGACGTCATTTACACCTTCTCCCAACAACGCCGCCGTATTACCATTATCTATTAAGTACTAATCATTATCGAAACAATGTAACACTGTCGAATTTCGTACCTCAAATCAGACATATGAACCGATTGTAAATAGATACAGATGGAAACCTACTTACGTCGCCTTTTGGACTTAAATGTCAGACTGCCTGAGCGGGGAATTGAACCCACGACCTTTCAAACCAAAGGCCGAAATCCTACCGCTAAGCCATACCGACATGGCCAAAAGAAAACGTCTATAGGCAGCATTTAATACATACATATGTACATATGAACATACACTTTCCAATCGTCAGTGGATGGACGCTTGGAACTAGTGATAAAGCAGGACGGAATGTCGAATGGGCTCGAGAAGGGAGGGGCGCAAATAAACGTCCCTCCAGTGGCGATTAGAAGGTGTATGTTTATATATGTATATGTGTGTGTGTGTGTGTGTGTTAAATGCTGCCTATGAACATTTCCTTTTAAAAGGCCTTTTCAGTATGGCACGACGGTTGAACCTTTGGTCCGAAAATGGTGGGCTCAATTCCCTGTCCATGCAGTATAACATTTAAGTCCAAAAGGCAAGGTAAATAGGTTTTCATCTGTATTTATTTAACCCTTCTCGAGCCCATTTGGCTGGCTCACCCAGATTCGATATTCGTTCCCATTCATCCCTTCCTCCATGTAAGATGGGTTTATAACCCATGTCTAGTTGAAGTATTGGAGGAATGATTAATGTGGAAACTGTTGGCGGTTTCTTTTGGGAAATGTTAATAACATTATCATCAGTTGGCTACATGGTTACGATTATAGAGAGTAGGGATGTAAAATGGGTTGACAATATTTTGAATATTATATAGTTGACTATCCATTTTCTAATTAATTGTTATTTAGGCATTCAAAGGATTGATTTTGACCAAGAGGGAAATCAGTTGCTTGTGATATCATTGTTAGGCGAGGAAAGGAATGTGAATGGGTAAGGGCTGATTCTAATGAAGGGTAAAGCAAATTTGTAGCCGTCGCACGCTCTAAATTGGAAAGGCTTTGACTGGCTAGAGCTAGAGAATATGTCATGCATTCAGGGTTAAGTGAGACAGGCTTGGTATGGTTTAAGCCCCAGTCTAAACTATAGGTGAGGCGTAGCCGAAAAAGCTGCCAAATTTGCCTTTCGAACGAGCCTTTCGTAATAACAGACAAACCATCAAGATCATAGTGTCAATTTGTACGTCGACTTTAAACAAATAATACGCTCTATGTTTGAATGTTTGAATTGATACAGATACTACAGTGGCGTGCACGGGGAGAGAGGAGGGCATCGCCCATTCCTTTTTTGGAAAAAAAAATGCAAAATATACCCTATTTTGCTTTTCTGTGCCGATAAGTGCTGGCGCTCCAGCCAGGAGAACGGGCCTTAGATGCGATCCGCAGTAGCAAGATGTGAAAGTGACACCTTCTGAACACTGAGGCCTTCCATGACCTTATCGAGACTTTACCAAATGGTTGGAGACATTTCCTGCGAAAGACGTGTAGCAAGATGTGAAAGAGAGACCTTATGAACACTGAGGCCTTCCATGACCTTATCGAGACCTCACCAAATAGTTGGTGACATTTCCCAAAAAGATGTGTAGCAAGGTGTGAAAAAAAGACTGTCTCAACACCGAGACCTCCTGAGACCTTACCAAGACCATAGCAAGATTTTACCAAATGGTTGGTTACTTTTCCTACAAAAGATAATAATAATAATAATATAATAATAAAATTTTTGCCGCAGGAGCAGCAGGTCTGGCAAGGATCCGAGGATCACTAACAGCCAGCCTTGACTAAGCGCCACAGGAAAGCTAAGCTACAAAAGCAAAAAGAACAGATCTAAATACGAAATTACCAAAAAAATTCAGGACGTTTCAAGAATGGTTTCAAGCAATGCTTTGACATGATTGACCGAAAATGTTTTGGACTGCGAGCAGTGACTACAGCTTCGGGAAGGGAGTTCCAGACAGGAACTACTCTCAAGGCGAAGAAGTTCCTTCTACAATCGCGGTGCGAAGCTTGTACGGCCAATTTAAAGGGGTGGCCACGTGTGTTGACACTTGGTGCTAAATCAAACAACGGTAGATCAATTTCCATGAAGCCCCTGATAATCTTAAAAGTGAGATAAAGATCCGCACGAAGTCTTCGCAGCTCCAGCGACTCAAGGTTTGTCATCACAAGTCTTTCCGTATATGTTAAGTTTCTTAAACTGATGATGCCCTTTGTAGAACGTCGCTGGACACGCTCGATCTTATCGATGTCCCCTAAGAGAGATGGCGACCACACCTGGCTTGCAGATTCAAGCAATGGACGAACGAACACTTTAAAAGCCCAAACTTTAAGATTCATTTTACCAGACGTAAAACATCGATTTACAATGGCCAACCGTCTGAAAGCCCCGGCAACAATCTGGTCACAGTGTTTTGTACTCTTTAGGTCCGCATTAACAAGATGTGTAGCAAGATGGTAAAGAGAGACCTTCTGAACACTGGCTCTTACCGAGACCTTACCAAATGGTTGGCATCTCTTCCTACAAGAAATGTGTTGCAAGGTGTGAAAGAGAGACCTTCTGAACATCGAGATCTTACCAAATGGTTGAGACATTTCCT
>JAHWFP010209306.1:9729-23428 GCA_023313725.1 Lithobius niger | reverse complement strand
CCAGTTTTGGTTTTTGATATGATAAATCTTTACTTACTCAGTAGTTGGCGGAAAGGCGTATACTTTATCCAACTTTTGTTTCCCATGGAATTTGATGCGGCTGCCCCGTAATTTGGCAAACGTACAAGACGCTCACCGACCGCATTAACACAGTTGCTTCATATTTCGTGCATAATGACGTAGAAGCACGCGCGGCTCGTCTCGGAGTTGTGCTTCCTCTTTGAAGTCTGAGACTGAGTTCTGGCAGTTGTTGAAAGAAGAGAACGTTTTTTTTTAAGCTTTGTTTCTTTTCTACATATTTTAATATCCATGTTGGAGAGCGGCCGTCTTTGATGCGGGCACGTTACTCGAGAAACGCTGGCCTTTTATTAACGTTTCATATCCTCCCCTTGTTCACGTTCCCCCTCCCCTTGTTCACGTCCCTCCTCCCCTTCAAAACACCAAGTACTACTTGAAAACGGAAAGTTTAAAATTCTAAAGTTCCAGGTTTATGTTGCGAACTACTCAAGGATTGGACTAGTTGCAGTGTGTCGTTTAAAGCGTTTAGCCGTAGGGGCTGCAGTAATGCGCGCTTGCTAATTAATTGGTCCAATTCGTTGTAACGAGGTTGCGATGCTGATGCGTTCTCGTCCCAATTAGAGCCGTTTGTATCCGTTCCTTTTCAAAACTTTAACGTCAGTATTTACCGAAGGCTTCAGTGATCATGCGGATTTAATTAACTTGGCTCCCCAAGCCAAATTTATTTCTGCTTGTGTTCATTTCATTTATTCGTTGTGCGTTTTGTGGTTTAAATTTCGTTGACAGGGTTTCTGCATTTGTGCCGTCTTTAACGTTAAAGGTATGCAGGTGTATAGCCGTTCAGCCGAAATTCGTAGTTTACCCGGGAAGGATTTCTGTGATCCCCTGACGCCATTCATGTCGATGGTTGTTAAGTTTAGTTTTTGTGTTTCTAGTTTTGTGTTTTGTTTTTTAACGTGCAAACAAAACGGAATTCTAGATTTCTTAAATTGGGCCTAATTGTGACACTTTCGTTTGTCTGTAAAACCCTGTGTAATGGAAAAAATATATACAGGATGAAAATTTCTGCCCCAGACAGCAGGTAAAGAAACTATAGAAACGGGACACAAATTTTAATTTATGCATTTCAAGATGTCGGCTCGTAGGTGGTCAGTAACAGTGTATACCTTTTAAAAAATTATAGTGCTGTGCTCTATTTGTGACCACGAGGGGAATTACCCTTCGAAAATTGAAATTTGTGTCCTGTTGGCATGACCTTGTGGTTTTTTACCTGCTGTCAGAGGGCGGAAGTTTTCATCCCATACCTTCACAACTCACCGCATATTGACTGAATAATTACAAGTATGCTGTTTTCAGCAATATCCTGTAAACAGAATGTGTTTTCAGTTTTTCCGTTTTCACTCTTAAATGAACCCACTTCAACTGAGCATTTTAAAGGGACATAACTGCTCACTAAATTCGAGCATCCTGCGCGAAACAGCTTTTGCAACATTTACATAGGTTAGAGTGAATGTAGCAAAACAGTTTCTCACGAGGAGATAAACAGGAAAGTGAATGCTTCTTTGAAACATTCAATCGCGTCTGAAGTAATGTTGCAAAACTGAGCCGTACAGGAAAACCAACCGGAAGGAATGTACCTTTAAGATACGAAATTCTTAAATTTTCGTAGGTTTTTACCCACTTTTAAACTATAGAAATAAAACTGTGTGTTTTTTTCCACGTTGACTTGCTAATTTTCATGAACAGTAGATAATTTTAACGCGAAGCCTACATAAGAATTATTTTTTAGCATTAATTTATAGAAACTAAAACTGTTCACGATTTTCAATGTTTTTAGTGGGTGTAGCTGCCTGAAAAAAAGCTAAGTTTACCATGGTAACTGGAAAAAGGACACAAGCAACTGTTGTGCGAGAAACTACCATGCACTCTCGGCAGCTATGGGATTGCTATCATGGGCATTCCCTCTCCCTTATGAGCGGAAATCTCTGTTATCTTCGTACATGAAAGAAACACTGCTCAACACTGTTATTCTGGTTTCAGAATAAATGCTGCACAAAGTTCTGCAAGCAGAATATTAGACGAGCTCTCTATGCCTGTAGCTTTATTATAGTATAAGCTGCGCTATACTCATTGAGTATATTTTATTTCTTGGGGAAAGGGGCCGAAATCCCCCCTCCCCCATTTATGACGGGCTTTCTGCTGGTATGGTTAGAACTAGGGCAGTATGTGATCGCCTTCAAACCTCTAACTTTCCTTCTTGATTAATGAAAACAGTCTTGGCAAATTCATTCGCGAATGCGTTTGCCGAGAAAGAATGTTTTCATTAATCAAGAACGAAAGTTAGAGGTTGGAAGGCGATCGGATACCGCCCTAGTTCTAACCATAAACACACTAAATGTATGGTACATAACTTGGAGATCGTGTAAACATCATCATTTTAATATGTCTTTTATAGGCTTACATTGTCTAGCCTATATAGGCTATATTTTACAAGCCTATCTTTCAGTACTTTATGATTCAGCCTGTATATCTACTCCTTTCAGTTTTTTAGTGTTTAAAAGCATGTTGCAAAATCGAGCAAGTTCAAGTATTAGGTTGAGTCAGATGATGTGAATTAAGTTTTAAAAAAGCCCAAAGTGCTACAGTAAAAACACTGATAAGGCGACGTTTTCAAGCTAAAATAATAAAAATAAATTTAAGCTAGAAGCTGTGTCATAATTTCATTTGCTTTTATTGTTTTGGCTTGAAAACGGTGCTGTCCCTAGCACCGAAACGTTGCCTTTTTTTACGTTTTTACTGTATTTTAAACTTGATATCTATTTGAGCTTTTTATTTTGGTTTCGATGACGTGAGGTTTAAAAAAAAAAGTCGCATTTTCGGCATGGTTCGAAATCCCATTCTCGTGGTGGAAAGGCGATATATTATTTTTTTTTTTTAACCTGTCAGCATGTCGTCTGGATCTTTATTTACGCAGCAGCAAATTACCTGCAGCTTTCTGACTCGTCACACTTGTTTACACGTTCATGTTTAGCCGTAAGCGTAAACCGGAAATAACACTCGAGAAGAGACGGCGTTTATCAAACTTAAAGATTTTACCCCTGTTTGATGCCGTTGGTTTGCCCGGGGCTGCTTTTCTCAATTTCGTCTCGATACCTCTCAAGAAAATTATTGCAGCTGAAAGTGTTCAGTTTCTGAAACTTCACTAATTACTTGGAAGGCACGTGTAGTAAGAAGAAAAATAATGAAAAAGCCCGGACTAGAATTTGTAAATTAAAAAAAAAGGCCACAAAATTTGGCAATTCATGCACAGAATTTACAACCATCATTCAATATTAATAACAAATAAAATTGGCAACGTGATAACAACCGTGATTGACAAATCCATTCCTGTGCGAGTATGCGATGTCGTTCGCAGAAGACGGGAGTAGGGCGATCACTACCCTAACACAATCATGATCCTGCAGTGTTTGGTTTATTCATCGGCATTTAATTTCGTTGGCTAAGGAAACAACAAAACGCCTGTCAAATTAGTTAATTAGCCTGATAGTCCAGATAAACCAGCTTTCGGCTTTTCTGGGAGTTGTGCAAGATGGAATCGCGAGCGCCTTCAGTGTACGGAGTGGCTACCCTGCAGTGCATTCGTGACTTGGAAGCAGCATACAACCCCGGTCACTAAAAAATCGAGGCCGGTGGCCAACACTTTCCTACTTTTTAGTCGCACCTCCGCTTGGGACGCCGGATGAAAGCCCAACTGGAAAAGCGTCTAATGGGATGATTGTCTAATATCTGCCTAAATAAAAAAAATCTGGAAAATCATCGAAACGGAATATCGTATAATGGATAAGCGGAAGAAAGCAAGCTTAGGTTGCCGGTTCACAACAAAACATGCAACAAAAACACTTTAACACTGAGTCAGCTCGTATTGTCTCTTCCAACTGCTGGTTGAAGGAGCTGTCACAACACTTTCTGGGAGTGAGTTCCAAGAATTAATGGCTCTCACAGTGAAACAAGACTGTCTAACGATGGTGCGGATTCGTCGTTTTGTATAATGGATTTGACGTCTAACTGGACAATAATACAGCTACAATTTTTGATGTTATATGTGTAGCCGCAGCGAGCGCGGTAGCGCTAGCGAGGCAGGGATATTAGACGATTTTCCATTGTACGAATTTCATGTTATACGATTTTCCGTTATACTGTTATACTGTATACGTTCTTCCAATTATGCGAATTTCCAGTTGGACGATTACCCCTTTCACCCTTGCTTTACGTTGTAATGGAGCTACACAAGAAGCAGTAGCATGCACAGACTCCGAGAGGGCAGGGGCAACGTTGCTTGTAATAAAAGGGCAGAGTATTTTTTAGTAAAAGGGCACAGTAAAATGTTTTTAGTGAACATTTTTTCTTGGGACCGTTTTTATTCTCTTTTTTTACATTCTATTTCTTAGCTTTTTTTGCATTCTATTTCTTAACTTTTTTTTGCCTTTTTCAAGTGTTATCCCCTTTTTAGCCCATTTTTAGAATTTCAGGCCCTTTTCAGGCACTGCCATATAAGCAAATAACTGCGCGAAAAGTTATTTTTTATTTTTTTTTACAAAAAGGGTATTTTCCGAAAAAGGCAGCAGCATCCTGTACACGCCACTGACAAGAAGTGTTACATGAAAATGGTACAACAAATATCATTTGTATTTTTTATTACAGGCTTCGCACAAGATCACACATTACGACAAATTCAAGCACTTTCAATGACTTTTTTCGAATCCGACGTAATTTTTCAAGTACTTTTCCAAAACCGATCCAATTTTTTCATGTCCCTTAAAAATCAAACTTGCCAACAACATACCACCAAACGCTAAAGTGTTCATGTTTTTAAGAGTATGCATGATGGGGGGAAACAACAGTGGAAAAAGCTGAAAAAAAAGGTTCGAGGAAAAAAAGCGAGGGGGTTAAACTTGCACTTTTTTTT
The DNA here is from genome assembly GCA_023313725.1 of Lithobius niger. NCBI lineage: Eukaryota > Metazoa > Arthropoda > Chilopoda > Lithobiomorpha > Lithobiidae > Lithobius > Lithobius niger. Next base: position 18,444 of record JAHWFP010209306.1, on the reverse strand, counting down.
GTTATTGTAGTTATTACACATCATTGGTTAGGTCAGAGTTGCCTTGGCTCGAATTTCACCAGACAGGGTAAGGAGTTTTACCACGAAATGTTTTTGTCCTTTAACTGTTTTCCATATACTTTTTTCCTACGTTCCTTTCAATAGCTTAGTAAACAACTGATGGAACACGAATGGAACAAAATTTCAAAGACAAGCGCAAGAATATTTTATGGTACATATGCAAGTCATTTAAAACAAATTTCAACTTTGTGTCTGTCTTACTCAAAGCAGTGCATTGTTTTAAATTTCGACAAAAAAAAATCAAAGGCTTTCATTGGTTGTAACAACTTCAAGGAACTCAAGACCGGAATTGGTTGACACTTGCTTAAACTCTTTGAATCTATAGGAATTCAAGGCCTTGAATTTTTTTCTTTACAAATTCAAGCACTTTCAAGGAATTCAAGGCCCGGAATTATTTCCGTAAAATTCAAGAGCTTTCAAGGACTTCAAGCACCTTGCGCCAACCCTGTTACTAAAGTGTCCGCGGCCTATCTTGAGTTCTCCGCAGAACGAACACTGGTAATCGATTGTACGTTTTCAGTAGCAGAGTGCCTTGTTGATATCCAAGATGGTTACAACACAATGGCGGCCGTCGATTAAAGCAGAGAAGACGTAGCCGCTTATAAAATATTCGCAGGTCTCAAGATGCGCCGCGCACACAATAACTCGCTCCTAAAGATACGCAACTTCGAGTCAGTTATCCTACGTTTGACGGATTCACCAAGATTGACTTGTCCGTTTAACGCGTGTCCAAAATGAAAATCCAATGCTAGCTTGAACACTATGCAGCATCAGGGAATTCCCAAATCTATACGCATTCGCCTACTGAGTTATCACCGCATGAAATAAAGCTCTTTTTAAAATGTCTTATTAGGGGGATTCATTTTGTAGTGCAGAAATTCTCCTAGCCGGGTGCTGTGTCCGTTAGACATTGTGGTCTGAAAGTTGTCCGGTAAACAGGGCTGTTTAAAACGCAATTGAAACTTGGGTATTGAAAAACCGGCGTCCATGTACTGGCTGGTACTACTTCTTAGACGATTATTAAAATCCATTCAAATCAAGAGTTGGTAAGACTGCCAAGTTTTCAATAAGTTTTCGCCACGCAAAAAAATTGCATCATTCCGCCCATAACTGCTGTTTCTAATCCCGACAAATTTTATTTACTAATTTTATTTACGTGTCTATGAGTTGTACACAGAAGTTAGGTTTTCCATGGACTAAACACTCTTGCAACAGTGTGGTATCTAAAACCTTGCAGGGAAGCTTATTGGTGTTCTTTCCCGTTTCGACTTCGGTATAGTTGAAACTTGCCTTTAACGTAAAATGAATTCGTTGTTGTTTTCTATCATATTATGTTTTACAGTAAATAATTAGTAATCAGACACCCACCTACTTTAAAATCCTGAACCTTGGTTATTGGCTCTTTTTGGTTGAAAACTTTATCGATGCGTATGTGGATCCGTTGGTACTCCACGACCATCGTCTTCTCCTATAGCATGTAACGCTCATGAAATGATTCTCCAACCATTCTTCTGTGCTTGTTCTTTGTCTTGTACTTAAAAGCTTCGTGCATTATCAATTTCATTCCCATTCCAGTTCAGACAAAGCTGAACCGCAGATCTTTAAGATTTTCCGTTCAAACCTGTCAAATCTAAATCAACGGTTATGACAGTGGGGGGAATTGTTTCACTAAATTCTCATTGACCGCTCTTAAGAAGTTCCCTTCTTTTTCCCCGGCGCTCCATCCCCAGAGTGTAATGAAGTGGAAGAAAAAATAATGAGTAAACTGTACATGCAATTCCTCCCCCTTTCCCCTCATCTCCCCCCCCCTCCCCAATGGATCGGCTATGCCTATAATATTTTGGATCGTTACGCGTCGTTGATTTGATCGGCGGGCGGCTTGAGTGTGTGTGTGTGGGGGGGGGGGGTTGCAGATGGTGTCGTTAAACATCAGATGAGGATAAAATATAAAATACGGGTCTCCTCTGATCAAGAGGAGATAAAATTATTCCGCCGAGAATTTCTGGACGATGGGTTTTTAACAAGGACGAACCGTAAATATTGGAACGTTTACGTTCCGCTTTGGTTTTAAGCAGTGGATGAGGCTTTGAGGAAGGATTGTATGATGCATGGAACTATATATTAAATAGGAATTTTTTTTTACGAGGCTGTTTCGTGGGTTTTTGAGTTTTAGAAATTGCCCAGCAGAATTGATGGTTTTTATGTTAATGTTAGCTATAACGACGGTGGTGTTAACTGCCACTGAGACTATTTCTTTTCTCATACAAACTTTCGCAAAAAAAAAGCGGTAAAAACGTGTGTATTCGACTATCAATCTTCTAGTTATCTTTAGCAGATAAAAAAAAAAAACAAGGATACACCAAGTAGCTTAAAAGCTTAAAATTATAAGATGTAATCTTCTGAACATGACTAGAAATGCTTCTAAGTTAAATATGCAAGTTTTATTACAGCTTTTGCGAGTGTTTGCATGAGATAAGAGTGATAAGACCATGGAATTCTATGACTGAGAACACTGTTTCGGTGTCCTCTGTAAACATCAGTTGAAACGAATGTAATCGTTTGGTTTCTTAGAGACCACAGTTTTCTGTTGTAAGACTGTCTAAAATATGAAAGAATTAAAGGTAGATTCCTCCTGGTTGGCTTTCCTGCACGGCTCAGTTTTGCAACATTACTTCAGGTGCGTGTAAATGTTGCAAAGACCTTCATTTTCCTATTTTTCCCGTCGCGAGAAACAGTTTTGCTACATTCACTGTAACCAACGTAAATGTTGCAAAAGCTATTTCGCGCAGGATGCTCCAACATATTCAGAAGGTTTGATCGTTTAACCCTTTGCTATTTTTTCTTGAGGCTGGATGTAAGTAGCTCTTGGGCCCTTTTCTGCACTGTTCTGTTTTTATTCAGATCAACAGTTTTATTTATTTATTACTTATAAGTTTTTTTCTTTTTTTTTCTTATTTTGTTTATTTTATTGTATTTTACTGTATTTATTTATTTATGTTAGTGTATCCAAAGAAGGTAGCCGAGTTCGTCGTATTCGAGAAAGCTTGAATGAATCCGCGTATTCTCGAATCCAATTCTTCGTTAGCTGTTAAAACGACAGGTAAAATTAGGCGTAAAAGCTGACAATTGCCTAAAATCTAAAACTAGGCCTAAAGGCTAGCACATTTTTAAACGGCAATTGTGATGGTTACTACTTTCAGATTACATAATTGAGATCCCTGTTGTAGTGCGTGATAGAGGTGTGCGCCTCAACATTTTTGAAAGTGGCGGAAGTGGCAGTAGTGGACATAAGGCCGGTTGCGACTGTATAGTCGCTGCAGCCGCTTGTAACAAAATGCCAATCGGCGATAAACTAAGTAAGCTGGTAAGCAGCTACTTTGCAATTTAAGCCAAATGGAAGCAAACGTATCCGTTAATTTTCGCCGGTCAAGTTTTTGGCAACGTGGCTGAACTCCTCTTAACGTCCCTCCCTAATCCATTTATTAACTCCAGCACCTATAAACTCAACAAAACTCTTTCGGGCGCTTGTGCTCTGACGTGTGTTATTTTATAGGTTTGGCCAATCGTCCTGGATAAGAAGGTCGACCACCAGAGGTCGCCCTCTAACATCCCCGCTGACGGCAGACAAAACCCACCGCTGATTTTTGAGTTTATGGGCGCGATATACAACCGCGCGAAGGTTGACTTGAATTTCGCTCATTGTAGATCTGCGCGAAGAGAGGGGAACGAACAACTTGGGAGCCCACGAGGTCGTAGCAGCAGGGCAGATGGTCTCTCACGATAGTGGCGCCCTCCATAAAAGGGCAATCCGTGGGTAATTAAAGTGACCGTTTACGCAGATGTAATTTTCAAACGCCTCTGCCGCTTCCCGACATTAGAAGGGGTCGCCATTAAATAAGGGAGGTCGAGGCTGGCCTGCCTTCCCGCTCGCCTAGCGTTCGTGGTGTGAGCTTGACCGTGTCTATTCCCGCTGGTCCTCCTGGTTGTAGCCAGAGCGTAAACTTGGCCTCATGGCGGTTCGTTTTGTAGCGGCGGGGGATGAACGAACTTTGGTTTGTTAGCTGGATGCAAGGATGAAATTGGTTTCGTTGAACAATGGAATAATGGGGGAAAATCGGTAATACGGGACCGGTCGTTATTTATGGACGGGAAGGGGTGGGGGGCCCTGAGGAAATAAAAAAGTGCGACCAAATTTTCGATGACACCCCCCCCCCCTGTCTCTCCCTTCGAACCATCAAAAAAATCGTGATCCCCCACCCACTCAAGGTCCAGAAATTATGTGTTAATGACGAGTAAAGCACTGATTTCTATAATTACTGAGTATACAGGCAGTGGCGGGAAGGGGAAAGGGGCGATTCGCCCCCCTCTTATAAGATTTTGAAGGCTTATTCGGAAAATTGGCCAAGTCACTTTTTACATAGCTGAAAAACCTTGACTGTTTCTGAAGATGTGTTTTAAAGAGTAAGACAATTACTAACTCCGTATTTAGCTCAACTTTTCCTATGATGCTTGCCAACATTTCTAACAAAGCATCGTGAGTGTTTGAAAAATAAGTGTCTAGTATGAAAAACTGAAAGATTTACATTAAAAATTGTTTTATGCATATAATGCAGTCAGCAAACCTGATTTTGTAAAAATGTTTCCAACGGCACTAGACAAGGCGAGAAAATGCTGCAAAATAGCAAAAAATGTGCCAGCTTCCGGGGCTCACTAGGGAGTTCACAGCACTCCCCCAGAACCCCCTAAAGCTGTTATTGGTTTCTTCCTCCACTCCATTCGGCTAAATTGCTAGTGTTGGCCCCTTAGTACAAAACCTAAGTTATGACACTGCAGACAGGTGTGATGTTTTCAGTTTAAGTCGAGCATGGTGTTCATTTTGCGGGTAGAAAACAAAAATTCTCGGAACACGACTACGGAGCTTGGTGTTCACTGAACGGGAAGATACCTTTGCTGGACTTCGCATTGACGGAACGTGGGGACTGGCGGAAGGATTCATGCCGCATTGCGTGTTAACCGGCTTCGTTCTGATTTTCTCCTCACTCTGTCAGTATAGGTAAAAATTACTTCGTGTGTTTGTTCTACTGAGCCAAACCGTTGATTTTGTTACGCATATTGCTAATTATATAGGCTAGAATAGCTACTTTTCATGTTATCGACTTAATTTACCTACCTGTTGAATCCTTTCGTCGTTACGGTTCAGAAAAACACAACGAAAAGCTGCTCAAACGTTTATTAAAAAAAATTATTAAAACATGCTAAAACGGTACTCACAACCATAGTAAGGCAGACGCCATACTGCGAGATGAGAGCACAACTAGAAAAGCTGATTTCTACCAGAATATTAGTAAACGGAACTTATCTCTGGCCGGACAAGCTTTTGGTATGCGGTTTCTGATGTTATAATTATGATTAGCCGCAGCGATCGAGGAATGTAATTTTAGCGAATAGTGACCGTAATTTGCAGATCACCGAAATAAAATCGAAACCAAATATATTTTTGAAATCAAGGTCGCTCTTCACAAAAATGATGGTATTTTTTTCCCCAAATTACGTGCCTCGCTCGCGCTGCCGCTAAGCATCTAACATCAGAAACCACAGCCAAATACTTGTCCGGCCAGAGATAATTTTCTTTAAGTAATGTTCTGATCGAAATCAGGTTTTCTTGTTTGTTGCGTTCTTATCTCACAGGATGGCGTCGGCCTCAGTATGGCTGTGAGTAGCGTTTTAACATGTTTTAATATTTTTTTTTTTTAATAAATAGGCGTTTGCGTAGGTTTTCATTATAATTTTCTGAACCTACCGACGAAAGAATTTCACAGGTAGATGAATTAATTGTCTTAACAGGTAGGTGAATTAATCCCACCTTTCCATTGGGCGTGATATTTTTGTAATTCTTTTTAACTATACTATATCTTTTTTTAATTAGTTTTTACCTTGTTGCCTTCGCATTCCCTATTTTTCAATGTTTTTTTTTTTTGTTTACACGCATCTTAAATTGCTGCACTTTTTAGGCTGGCAGTCATCCCCGGGATCCTTACCAGACCTTATGGTCCGGCAACACATTGTTTATTATTATTATTATGTCGATAGCGTGAAAAGTAACTATTTTATATAATTATCCACTTATTTAGGACTAAAGTTACGGAACACTGCTGAACGTCGACAAACCCAAACCTCAGAATTATATTTCTGCAAACTTTCCTCTACCGCCATCTAATGCGATGTATAACAGGAATAAATCCTCCACGGTGATAAATATAAAAGTTCTGCAACAGGCTTGTCGTCTTGGAGCCCTAAAGTTCGAGGGTAATCCTCTTCCTCCTGCTCCGCCACCGCCGCCATTCCTGAATGGGTCAGTTTCCGGCTTCCGTCAGGTCTATGAGATGGCTCCGTGTCTGTTCCGGTACCCGCGTCCGTGCCGTGGCGTCGGTTTAATGCAGAATGATAAATGGGGATTCCTTGGTCGTTCGGTTCTGGGGCATCCCCAGGGGGTTTCCGGCGGACCCCAAGGGCTCATGCGCGTTCCTCTTGGTCCCATGATGAAGGACATCATCAGGGCGAAACCGTCCGGATAGGATTAGGCTTATCCATTAAACAAGAGAAACTTGTCGTGCAGCTGGCTTCTTCTAGATTGCTGTTTTGGTTTACGTACAGGGCTGTTCGTTTCGTTCGCCTTATTGTGTTCGGTTAAGATGTGGTTTTGTTTCGGGTGATGGATGTGTCGATCGGATTAGGTTTTCGAATGCGTTCTTGTGGGAATTGTGCGGGGAAAGTGACGTCTTAAACTTTACTATAAGAGAACGTGTAAATGGTCAGAAATGGGTGCTTCTCTCTGTAGATTTTTTGTTCGTTTGCATTTGCATCAAAGCTATTTGTTTTGTTGACCCTTTTGTATTCTGTTGAGTGTGGTATTTGTCCTCAGTGATGGGTGTGCGAACCGGATTATGTTTTTTGAATGCAGACTTGTTGGATTGTATGTATATAAAAACGTTGTTTAGTCTAAAGTGGAACAGAGATTTGTATTGCTGCATGTGGAGGTTTATGGTTACATTCGTACGCGTACTTCTTTGTGATGGTCTATTAGTTTTAATTTATTACTGGCGTTGTATACGAATCGGTGTTCTTTAAAATTGCACATTGCAATTTCCCTGAGGATGTTCGAACCAACACTACATTGCCTTCATAATGAATTGGTATGTAAACAAACCACCGGATTTAAACGGCTGCTTAGATTCCTAGACATCTTTGAAATGGAGTCCAAATTGTAGGGCTGCAACAGCTAAGTACGACAACAAAGCCAAATTACATCACCCGAGGGAAGCCGGGTGCTTTTGCTAGTATTATAATTAGAATTAAGAACATGTTCTCGTTTGCAACTCTTGTCTAATCCCAAGTCACCGAACGCGCGTCGTAAAAGATATTAGCTTGCTGGAGGAGAGGAAAAAGAAATGATCCATTTGTTTATTTACCATGCATGGACGAAACCAAAAAACAAACGAAAAGTTGCTTGTTGAAAGCTCTTTAATTAATATCCACAAATTGTTGTAAATTATGTTAAGTCGAGTTAAATTCAAGTAAAGCATTGGCAAAAAAAGAACCTGACACTACTAGAGCTCACGTGTGGGTAAGGGTCGTATATAAAAAAAAATGAAACATTTTCATAAAAAATAGGAATTAAAGCCGGGAAAGAGGGGGGGGGGGCCCTTTGGGGTTTTGGTGATTTTTTTTTTTTTTTTTTTTGAATTCCTGCCTTTCCTCCCCCCCCCCCCCCCTAATTATAGGACCGTTTTGTTCCAATTTGTGGGAAAAGGGCATCCTTGGTAGGAAAAAAAGGCATTTTGATTTGAAAGGGCGGGGGGACAAGTTCCCCAAGTGCCCCAATGTGGCTACGCCCTTGTAGGTGCCTCACTCCACAATTGGCACGTCACTCAACACACCCTCAACGGTGTATACCCGTTTCCTTGAATCTGGTTTCCTGTTTCGCCGAAAATTAAGCTCTGATTAAAATTTGGCGAAAGGAGAATTCGCGATTTGCCAAATCAAATTATTCTTTAAAAAATTTTTCGGTTGAGAAGTTAAAGATGTATTCCTAATATTAGAAGTAATTTGTGGTTTCTGATGTTATATATTTAGTGCGAGCGAGGCACGTAATTTATAAAGAAATTATTCGGCGAAACGGGAATCTTGTTTCGTCAAAAATTAAGACACTGACTTAATTTCGGCAAAACGGAAATCGGCGAAAAGGGATTCGGCGAAACGGAGCACCTATACTCACCCACCTTTTATCGCTGTAGCTACCGATAGGTTGTTCTTTAAAACCCACTTTCCTCACAACATGTGTTTTTCGTTCGAGTGATTCTGTACGATGTGTATCGTGAAACTACTTTAAAACGAACCTGCTTCTGACTTGGCCCAGCGTGATCACATTTTAAATTGTTTCTGACATTTTTGTTTTTCGCTTGTTTCTTGTAGGTAATCAAGAGGCGAGTGGTGTTGCCTAGCAACGGTTTGGACGCCCATACGTTACGTGTCACCCTTACCAAGAACAAAAAGAAAGACGGTGAGTAGCTTCATTTAAAAAAAAATGTGAATCTGCTTTGGAATAACTTTGAAAAAATGGTATAGTCTGAAACAGAACGCTTACCCCAAGCAGAA
>JAHWFP010209305.1:8687-32914 GCA_023313725.1 Lithobius niger | reverse complement strand
TTTTCCATTATTTTTTAATAAAAATTCTCTTGCAATGACAAAATATGCACGCACACGGATAACAGAAACAAAACTAAAACTTACTTTTCTTCAACCTAAATTAAAATCAGCAAATACCTAATTGCAAGTACCGTAGTGCAATATTAGAGCAGCATGTGTACAATCACAACACCAACAAAATGGTGGGTTTTTACTTGAAAGCATCAGTGGTTGTACAGGTTGAACAAATTAAGCACCAGCAAATGAAAATCAGACCTACATCTCGTACCTCGACCATCAGTGTTGCGTTAGGCCTAACGTTCCTCGAGTAGTTTTTCCCCATTCACAAACTTACTACTGCAAAAATTGGTCTCAATTATTTACTTTAACATCGTTCAAGTAGAATTTATTAAAGTGCTTTAGCAACGTTACAGAACATTTAATATTACATACTGACACTGTCCTTAGCGTCAAATTGTAATGCGTTTAAAGCAATTCTTCGTTTAGTTTGTATTATTTCAGTAATTTAAGCCTCCCCGAATTGATTTTAAGTAAATCTCAATATTCCTAGCTCAGTAGAAGACCGAAGTTTGAGTATTAATTATGCCAGCACTTAGTGTGTAATCAATTACATCTAAACGGGAGTCGATTGTTTACGTTCAGGTCGCACTGTAAGCGGAACTAAGTTTAGGTTTAAATTTGATTTTTTCTTTACTTGATTACTTCCTCCGATCGCTATAGTTTCGATAATTTGGGGTCGAAATCTCATGTCTGGACTTCGGGATTTTCGCGAAATGCATGATCAATTGTTTTTTTTTTTATTTTGTAAGGAGCTGGTTCGTTCTGTTTATGTTGATCAGACTGCGTTATGTGGATCCGGCTAACTCATTTTCGAAGTCAATTAAGACTCAGATTTGGGTTATTTTAGGATTTATGGGCGAATTTAGCTTTATTTATGCCTTTTATACTGAAGCATTTGACGCTTATTTTTGCCACGGAGTTTGTTTGGTTTGATTCAATTGAACCAGAAGTGAAATAAATTGAGTTTTCACTTCGGTCCAAGATACTTACTTGATACGGGTGCGATTGATTGTTTCTGTCGAGATACCTATAACGAAAACAGAGAAATTCGTTAAAGACGGTTTCAGACGTACTGGATTACTATTTCAACACTAATTTTGCTTATAAAAAAGGTCTTCCCAAATAATCTAAGCTCTCAAAAGCTTTTGACAACAAATATGGCGGCTGTGTGTCATCAAAAAGATTTGATTATTTTGGTATTAAGAATCCTTCGTCCGTACCCATCATAGAGCCTTGGTAGTTTCCTAGCATGCATTACCATCAATGCTAATACAAATATTTAAGTTCGCAGTCACAATCAGTCGTTAATTATTGCAAAAATAGATTCTCTAATTGTGGACATCAGAACTGCAGGAGTACAACTTCCAGCTTGGCTGCCATGACACATACGGGCTTCTCTAGCCTATGGGAACAGACGAAAAAGATAAATTACATTAAAAGCACCAACAATTTTATTAAAAAAATATTAATTAGTAGAACCTGCTAATAGTATTTATGCACTCTTTCAATTCAACTTTAATTTTTTTTTCAGGTAAACAAATCACACGAAGTTCGGTTGTTTCCGGAAGCCGCCATGGCACTTTTGCTCCTTGACGAATCAAAACCGAAACCAACAACAAATTACGTAGATTATTTTATAATTAAAAAGTATGCCAACATAACTAAATTTAGCCTAATTTGATAGCAAATGCAAAGATACACATATTATTTACATTTTAAATTTTAAATTTTAATACGGCTAGCATAACCGTAGTCACGTGACCTAAACAACATGGCCGCCACGGAGGTTACGGAAATCTGCGTTTAGGCAGCAAATTTCCCCAAAACCACGCAGATCTGGATAAATTCCCCGAAAAGGAGCATTCTTTAGGTGAGTTATTTTAAGTATTACGTTTTGTACCTACCTACCCGTTTTGTTACGTACCATATTCGTTGTAGAAAAGATGTAGCAGCTTTCGCTGCAACGTACCAGCTTCCCACATTGTTCGGTCTTGGTTATTGATGAGGCGAACTCTCATTATAACGATGGATTGACCGCAAATTTAATTCTCTGTCGTATTTACAATGCTAATCTTTACTAGGTTACCACTAGCCGCGATAACGGTACGTCAAGGGGAAAGAAACAAACGATTCTAGTGTAAACAAACGACGATGCGTTAACGCCCCTTAGTTATAATGAGGGTGGATGCTGATTCATAAAGCCTCATTATGAAGTATTATTACGATGTAATGAAATAAAAAATGGACAAACCATAGGACGAATCATATATTACGCATTTATTCGGTTTCACTTTCAACTTCTCACCTAGTTTAACAATTAGTTTTATTTACAGAAAATCTCTACATGATTACGTAGATTTCGTTATAGCGAGGTGACCCCTCTCCTTCTTTCGGACTAAAGATAGCGCAGTACAGTATCCTCTCGCACTGCGCGCGTCTGCTTCTTATCGGATTTGTTGACAGGTTCGACTGAATAATAAATACTGCTTATTCCAACTTGAACTTGCGGACTTGTGGCGTTCATTGAAGAGATGAATAATTCATTGCAAAACATCGTTGTTTTTAAGAAGGTTTTTTTTTTTGAATTTACTAGGACACTTGGTATTGCAATCATGAACTGTTTCCCTCACAGCACGAGTTCGCGATTTTTTTTTTTAACTAAGGGATTGCTTACTTCAAAAGAAGGAAAGGTAGCTACTGTACTTTTCTTTTTACCAGACCTTACCTCTAGCAATTGCCTAAAATTCATAGTTACGGCAGTGTTACAGCTACATTTTTTCTTGGTTTAATTTAACTTAGGGTAGTTCGGTTAAGCTTTTTTGTATGATCATGCGCTCATTAATACATTTTTTTGTAGTGTTTTGTATACTTTGACCTTTCTTTTTTTTTTTGGTAGGTTTTTGTTTACACATGTCATGTAATGCTCCTTGTAAGCGAGTTGAAATTAAACAACGTTTGTTCTTGTTGAAGCATTTTGATGTTAGATTGGCTTTGCAAAATTATTATTAATTAAAGAACAGGAAAATGTAAATTACCTTGTAAAACCTTATCAGACTAGTAGGCTGACTTCCTCCTTGCATCCCATTGAGAAAATTCCGGTACAGTACGATATAAAAATACGATGAAAAGGCACTCCTTTATCTTTCGTTTGTGTCCTGCAGCCTTGACAGAGGTGCAATGCTTCTTTATTTGTTATTGTTTTTCATTCTTGCATTTCCTTTTTGCTAAAGCATTGCTGTAGTAACTTCCCATTGATATCACTGTTACCATTACTGTTTAGTCATTACTATAGCGCGCATGTCAGTAGGTCAGGGCCCTCACAGATAAATTCAATTCAATTCAATTCATTGAATAAGGACACCGTGTAATTCTTTTGTCTACTTTCTGGTACTGCATTTGTCATGACACTAACTTTCCTAATACAGTGTGAATTGGAATTAGACACGATATGCCACATAGCCAGAAAATATAAAAATGTACTTAGCCTACCAATGTTGTGGTTCGCTTTGGCTGGAACATGGCCATGCACCACTGCAGGCGTAGCCTACCGTTATCAAGAAAGTACGATAGTAGCTTAGTTTCTTTTATGGGTTTGTTGAATTTAGATGATCCGCTTGTTAGGAAAAATGGCGCGAACCATTTTGGCGGTTCGTGCCCAGACTGCAAAGAGGTGAGGCACGACATTGTTGCGACACGTGCAGTGTATTGTCGTGCCGCTCTCTCAGTAAACAAGATGTCGCCGTGTCAAGACGTGTGCTTCGAGAGCTTGTGTTTTAGGTAGGGATCGACCGATACAGAAAAATACAGATCCGATCCGATACCGATTTTCCCCTCACACGCCGATCCGATACACCGACACAGATATACCGATACCGATTTAAAAAAAAAGTCAATGGGTCAGAAAGTCAAACGCATACTTCATCATTATGAAACTGGTGTGCAAGAAAATTAAATTTCTAATTTTTTTTTCTCAGTGGTGGCAGATCCGCAAGTGTACTTTCGACTATAAAAAAAACTAAGAGTACACTGAAGATAGGCCTAATCCCAAGAAGCCCTGCCCTGATTCTGGCAATGCACACACGTTGAATTCACTAAGCTGCTGTGCAGATGACGTCATGGGATACAAGCGATGCTATGCAGGAAAGGTTTCTCACAAGCTAGGTGGAGTAGCCAGCGTGCACGGAATTAGATCGTATCGGCTGAAATATCGGTAAATAAACACCAATACCGATCCGATACCGATACCGATATTAATATCGGTCTATCCCTAGTTTTAGGCGAGTCTACTAGATAGGGAAAGTTTTAGGCAGGGACCAAAACTGACTTCTAGCGATGGACTAGTAACTCCCAGAAGCAACCAACCATAAGTGATCGGTACCTGGCCGTGTACAGCGTGTAACGAGACCGCTGGGGTTGGAGAAAACGTCTTGTGACCACCGTTAGAAGGCGGGGCAACAATTTGAATTCAAGACCACAGGAATAATTTGCGAAGGTAAATAAATCTGCAAATGCAGTCGAGATTTATCCATTCAAAGGGTTATGGGCCCAGTTAACGCAAGAATTCAAAGTGAATTTGAATCCCATCTAACTCAAAACGTCGGCGGGTGGCATTAGAACGAAGCGTAGGAAAGACGGGGAATCCTATGGCCGCCATCTTGTTTGTTTTGGAAGCCGAGACGGAAAAAATGGGGAGGCGAAACGATTGAAGCTGAACGGGAAGAGAGCTTCCAGAGTAATTACCAGAAGTCGTAATTAGAAGTTAAAAGTAATTATATGTTTAATAGAAATTGATCACGTTGGCATTTCTAAAGGGGGAAAATATGTTCGTTTTACTTTAACTGCATCCGTAGATCGTCGATCGCAAGTTTTTCCTTCAAGGTCAAGCGTGCGTATGCTTGAATGGCACTAACGGAGGATATAAACAACTTGTACGCCTTCGGCATCGAAAGGCTAAATAAACGGAATTATTATGCCCAGGCCACTTCAATTAAATTGGTTTTACGTCACAAGGACTTGTGGAATGTCAATGGATCGGCCATAAAACCAGCGGATGAAGACCCACAACGAAGGGAATTAATATGAAGACGTCCTGGCAAAGTGTACACTTACGCTAATGCTAACGATGTCAGAGAATTTGCAGACAACGCACCTTCGTACTAGTGACCCTAAAGAACTGTCGGATGTTCTGGAGGAAAGGTTTGCCAAAGGGACAAGACTACGTAAATTGTTTGCATTTCGTGAGTTAATTCAGTGCCGGATGAAGAAAAACAGGGATATTAACGCATATCTTCAACGAATGAAAAAACTAGTGCAAGTGGCTAAAAGTGTTGATTGCTTAGGTCTGACTGATGAATTTGTAGCGCTGATCATGCTTGGTAACCGAGGTCGTTTGATAAAGTTCTTCTGAAAACAGACTCATTCAGACACGAAAACTACATGCCTAGAGATGTTGAGAGCTTCCTTCTGGAAGAAGCACAGAAGTGTGCTATGTTAAATGAGGAGAAGAATGTGGATGACATACGGTGATTATTTATCAAAACTCGGCTAAGTCCAAACTTCATAGACAAGAGAGGCAAGAAAAGAGCCGAGCCGAAGCACAAGGTCAAGTGTTTTGCCTGTCAAAAAGAGGGCCATTTTGCAAGAGAATGTCGGAGAAGGCAGTACAAGAAAAATTCGACATTGGAAGACGAATCATCCTCGAAGGTGGAACATGCCAAGTCAGTGTGGTTCAGGATTCCCACGTTGGTGCGACTGCAAAATAGCAGAAACCAAAGCAAGCCCGAGAAGAAGGGGAAGTTGAAGCAGACTGGTAAACTGTTCATGGAAACAGTTAAGGAAAACCAGTGACGACACGTACCACGGTCCTCCGAAGCCAATAGTGGGGGAAGGTAAACAGTCAATAAGGAGGACTGATCCCACCACCAACACTTTCGTCAGGTACCGTGAGCGTTTGGAAGAACGTGTACAAACTGCGATTGACTGTGGGAAGAGATTGGCTCGGGATGGTTAAACAAATTCAGGAGCTCTGGGAAAAGTTAAGGAACTGGCATTCAGAAGTCGTCGTAATGATACCACGCAACCAGTCATGGTGGACCATGAAGAAGTGCCAAGAAGTGAGAATGCCGTAACGCAGCCCGAGGATAATGTTCCTGTTCACCATAAAGCGAAGGTAGCGATAGTGGGGGAAAGCCGCAACCAGAATGTAGCGGACGATGAACGGGCCACTTCATCTACAGAGACGAATAGAGTACCCGATTCAGAAGTTGCAGACGTGCAACAGGTTTCCGGAGGCGAGAAGGCAAAAGATGAACAAGTCATCGCCACTGCGAAGACGAGTGATATGCCGGGAAACCAGACAGACGTTGTAAAAGTACAACATAAACCTCAGTTGTCGCCTAGGTCGGCGAAGAGCCAAAAGAGAGCTCTTGCGGAAGCACAGCGAGCAGTGCCACAAGAAGCCAAGAGTGAAGGTGCAAAGAAAATTGCATCGCAGAGCGAACCATCTCCAAGGTTGGTGAAAGACTTCGCAGAGAGGTACAACCTTTTGACCATCGAGTGGTTCAACGACTCAGACGGAAACCTGATGCCACATCAATGGGTACATGATGAGCTGGGCAAAGGCCCCTCCGGACAAGCAGAAGGAGATGTCGCTGCAAGATAAGGAGCCTTTCGAAGAGGTAAAGCAAATGAAGAGGTCGACAAGCAACTGTCCGGGACAGAAGTCGACGAGACCTCCAGAAGTGTCTGTCTCAGAAGTGAGGCAGACCACTCACTAGGAAGTGAGACCCACTCAGGTTTTGCAGCCTGGCCACGAGTGGGGGTTATGTTGGGAAAATGGCGCAAACCATTTTGGCGGTTCGTGCCCAGACTTCAAAGAGGTGAGGCACAACATTGTTGCGACACGTGCAGTGTGTTGTCATGCCGCTCTCTCGGTAAACAAGATGTTGCCGTGTCAAGACGTGTGCTTCGAGAGCGTGTGTTTTAGGCTAGTCTACTAGATAGGGAAAGTTTTAGGCATGGACCAAAACTGACTTCTAGCGATGGACTAGTAACTCCCAGAAGCAACCAACCGTAAATGATCAGCACCTGGCCGTGTACAGCGTGTAACGAGACCGCTGGGGTTGGAGAAGACATGTTGTGACCGCCGTTGGAATACGGGACAACGATTTGAATTCAAGACCACTGGAATGCTTTGCGAAGGTAAATAAATCCGCAAATGCAGTCAAGATTTATCCTTTCACCGCTTTGGTTTCATGTTTTCGTCACGCCAGTTTTATAAAAGTGATTCTTTTTTTTTTGGGAGGGCGGTCGCTCCCCCCAAAGAGGGGATGTTTTAGCAATTCTTGCAGTTGTACTTAAAGAAAAAATAATTGACATTCACTCGTCAAAAAATAAAAAAGTATGTAAGTACAAATAGTATGGAATATAAAATTTATGAAAAATATCCTAAGATAGCGTTATTTAAAAGTAAAAACCACACTGGTCAGTGGCTGGCAGATTTGTTTATGCTTGCTGAAGTAGACATTTCGAAAGACTTTTCAGACGAAACTGTTAATAAATTTGCAGCTAATTTGTCCACTCTGATGAAGCTACTCATCAGTGAATGCTGTCTACTCGTCAAGTGCCCTATGGCAGAATCAGCGCGACGTACGTCGAAGACAGGTGAAGGCCGCTGCAGACAAATTTTGGCCAAATTTCTGCAGTTTTGTCAATTTTTAACCGAGTTTTACATTCCAATACACCATTTTAATCGTCTCGACGAGACCTTTCATTTTGGTAGAGTAGCCAGATCAGTAGGATAAAGCACTGAAAGGTTATTCCATAAAAACCAATAAACATGAGGGTAACCATAATGATAAAAACAGATTAGCTGTAGACCAATTTTTTTCCGATAATTGGTGTCACAGACAGTTGCAGAAAGTTCTGCCTCTGGGGGCAAATGAAACTAATGCACAGGTGTGCAATTTTGCAACTCGGGTAAAAAAGGTTGAAACAAAAATTAGTTTCCTAGTACACGCTCAAATGTCACTAGAGTATAAACTGGTTATATGAAAACAATTTTTTTTTTGGGGGGGGAGGGAATTTGCATCACTATGCATGGGTAGGAACACAAAACTTACTGGAACAATGTTACCATTGTGTAAACAATGTAAGTCTTCATTATACAAGTTGCTCTTATTGTTGTTAGAGGACCTTTACAACAATAAGAGAGTGTTACCATTCAGATTCGAACAATACACTGCTTCTGTATGAGCAGCAATAATTCATGCATTTGGAGTGATGGGGGAATGTTACTGCTTTGCTTCCTGGCAAACAATTCATTCTGTGCAACAAAAGAGAAAGTGCCAACAGTCCAGGCAACAACATTATTTTCTCTTTAAAAATCAGTAGAATGGAGCCCCCTACAAGCAGTAGTTTATGCTTTTTAGCTTTCTGAATGAAGTCAGTCTGGTTTTGAGCTTCTTAACATTGTTTTGTTATCTTTTTTTGAGCTTAAGCGTATTTCGGTAAGTCGGTACAGCTCAATGGTAAGACACCATTGATCTAAAGGTCGTGAGGTCGAATCCCATTCACAAATCGCAGTAAATAATATCTATACATATATTCAGGGTGGTCACAAATGATTCACCTCATTTTGAACATTTATTACTTAAAATATTAAAAAGCTACATGAATGCGGTTTGCTTCTTTACAAGGAACAACTCAAAAAGTTTTATGACATACAGTTTCCATGTCAGTACACTTCTACATGGGCCCCTTGCGTAGCGCGCAAAATATCCAATCGGTACTCGATTTTCCTCCAGGTGTTCAGCAACATTTCAGGAGTGACAGTGGCTATGGCATTGGGTATTCGCTTGCGTAATTCAATAATATCCGTTACTTTTGTTCTGAATACGATGTCCTTTACGTACCCCCCACAAGAAGAAATCTAAAGGGGTTATGTCCGGGAACGTAGGGCCAGGGGATAACGAATTTTGTTTCGCACATCCAAACAACACACATCGCCTTCTGCTGTGCACTTTTAGGAAGTGACGTCACGCGCAGTGCATGCTGGTCTTAACGCTTTGGCAACAGTGCTGCATAAAACTTTTTGACTTGTTCCTTGTAAAGAAGCAAATCGCATTCATGTAGCTTTTTTATGTTTTAAGTAATAAATGTTCAAAATGAGGTGAATCATTTGTGACCACCCTGTATATATAATACGCTTAGGTTGGGCAAGCAAATTCGTCGTTATGCACTATAATGAAAGAGGTCGAGCGACCGACAATGTCAAACAAACGGATGTGGTCTGTAACAATCGAAATATTGCTTTAATTATGCTAGCGCTTAGAGCCAACGTGAAGAGTTTCAAAGTTGGTTCAGTAACAATCACTGCATGCACGGCCATTGTTGGGTTTATTGCTCTAGGTATCAGAACGGAGAAACGGGCAATTGAGCGTCCTCCATTGAAAAAATACATTTACTTCCATAACGAAACAAATCAGCACGGGTTAAAATGGAGGAGGAGCAGGGATGGGAATATTCAGATCACTCAATAGGGAAATCCGGGTCGGGGACGGGGGGAGGCGGGCAGTCGGCACCCTTTTCATTCCATACTGCCCACTACAGTATTTCGCTCAGGTATGCGGGAACCGGCTATACCAGCGTATATTATGCCGGGGGTACAGCTAGTTAAGAAGAAATGGAAATGAGCCATCAGCGAAAATTTTGTCTAGAAATAATGTAGTTCAGTAAGCCACCTTTATGCACTTACATTTCGTCGGAGTGGCAAGACCCAGATTCGAATCGGCTACCCAGTTCGCCCCCAGATCACTTGCATAGTACCAACCGCTATGGCCACATCCTCCACGGGCAAAGCAGTTTCGCATCCAGTGGGTGCAAGGATGTGGCCATAGCGGTAAGGCGGTGTGCAAGTGATCTAGGGGCAAACTGGGTAGCCGGTTCGAATCTGGATCATGCCACTCCGATGAAATGTAAGTGCATAAAGGTGCCTTACTGAACTACGTTATTTCTAGTGTATAATTTTTGCTGATGGCTTATTTCCAATTTTCCTGAGAATCCCATTCAAACCGTTATATATGATTTACAATAAATTTGCAATTTTTATTGCGTTTATAAAAAAAATAATTATATTAAAAAAAAAAATTTGAGCGCAGTAAACCACATACTTAAACAACCAATACATACTTAAACAATGACTCGTACTACAGAGTATTTGCAGATTAAGTGAGCGAAGCTAGAGAAAATTGGCTTTCATTTCACCAACGAAGTGGGGAATACATACACCAAAAATGTTGATATTCTGTTAAGAACTAGAAACTAAAATGGGATAAACACTGTAAGTAATGTTACTTATTACTAAGGTGGTAATTGTAGCGAAAATAAATGACGAACTAAAAAGAAAGACCGTGTTAAATAGTCTACACAATCTTTACTAAACTACTGATTATAAGAAATTGGGAACATATTTTACAAAAAAAAATAATTATTCTATTTATTTGAAAGAGAAAAAAAAAAGGAAATGGTCGAGGTGGGCCGCATATCCTTTACAAGTGGTAAGGTTATCTCGTGACGAAGAAGGAAGTTTTGTTAGGAAATACCTAGGATCTTCTACACGCCACAATCGACATGAGCACGAGTGTTTTTCCAGAGCGCTCCTCTTCCCGAATGGAAAGGGGCTTGATTATTTTCTTGACCCTTACCAAAACTGATGAAATTTGGCATGCTCATTGGACGTCCTAAGAAATAATTTTCCCAGGAGGTTTTAGGTCTGTAACTTAATTATTTTAGGAAATACAGGGCTTTAAAATTTAAAGTTTTACGCAAATTTGCAAGTGCAGCGGTAGATTGAAACGGCCATAACTTCTTTCCTAATTGACCTGGAGCAGTTTGGTGTCATTTTAAAGCTCTTTTAAAGCTTTTCAGCTGATATGCAACACATTGTGTTATGGCGCGTACAAGTAGTTAAGATCATAAATTGTAATCTTAGACATATGTGTAAAAAATAAAAGGATAAATTTAAATTTTTTGAAATTTTGTTGTTGTATCCCCCAATATGTCTTCTAACGACCCAAAAAGTTTCAAGTTGCGACAGCAATATATAGGGTAGGTGCAATTTATTTTATAAGCAGGCGCGCCACCAAATTACACTAAATCAACCAACAAAATGTTCAAGTTAACAGTAGGCCTACAATCTAGGGTACACAAGTGTTGAAGTTTCACTAATTATTCCGTTAACCACTAGTACTGTGTGCAGTCTCAGTTCTTTTTTTTTTTATCAACTCTATGGCACAGCATCTGAATTTAAGAAAGTGGTATAATTTGACCGTTGCTACTTCACCGTTGTTGTTACTTTTAACACGACATAAACACGTCCTGTGGCTTTACTCCGATCAACTAGTGATAAGTTTGATCACTTATTTTCAGAACATCTTTGTGTGGTGGATAAATAAAAGATGGATTTAGTCCCGCTGGATGAAGGAAACTAACTATGACTTCTTCATTGTCTATCAGAACACATGCCAACCACCACCGTTGCACAGACAAGTGACAAATCCACAAATTTGGTTAATTCGAGCAAATTTTCTTGACTATATAGTACAAATAATCACTATCTTGGTCTCGAAAGAATTCCAAATCTTGGTACATGACCTTATTAGTCGATACTGGGGTAATGCAATGCAATTTCTGAGTTCCTGGATTATTTGAGTGTGCGCAAACCTTTCTGCGAGAAGTTGTTCCTCGTGACTATGCTCCTCCATAGGGCTATAGGCTACTGAAAGTTAACTGATCGGATATTCTGTACTACCCACTGATACATCTGCTTTAGTGTCATTATTTGTTGGTTATGAGGTCTTTGAAAATTAGCTTTTGCTGCTTTAAAACAGTACCGCCTACGCCATCACAAGCTCGTTGTCCATAGGAGTTGGCGTAAAAGTGCCACCCTTCCTTTACATCAAAATCCAATTTATAGTGACATACATTGTCACTGACAAAGTTTCTTTTGTTTTGTGGTAATATCTGATTGTTCACATCATAACACAGTTGCTGTGCATTTATACTAGTGTTTCTTTATCGCTTTTCTTAAGAACAACTTTGCAAATGTATCCAAGATATACAATAATACCGGCGGAACTGCTGCACAGCATAAAAACAGAAGAAACTTTGTCAATGTATGTCGCCATATAGGATTTTGATGTGAGGCAGTGTGGAACTTTTCCGCTAACTCCCATGGAATAGGTAGGAGCTTGTGATGGTGCAGGCGGTACTGCTTTAAAGCAGCAAGAGCAAGTCTCCAAAGACCTTACAACCAACAAATCATGACACCAGGGCAACTGTATCAGTGGGCAGTAGAGGATATACCATCAGTTAATTTTCAGTATAGCACTATGGAGGAGTATATTCACAAAGAACAGCTTCCTTGCAGAGAGGTTTGCTCACACTGGAACAATTCCAGGAACTCGGATATTGCATTGCATTACCCCAGTAGGCTACCGACTAATAAGGTCAGTACCAGAAAGCTTTGTAATTCTTCCAAGGCCAAGGTTGTGATTGTGAGTAGTCAAGAAAATATGCCGGAATTAAACCAAGTTCGTGGATTTCTTCCTTGTCTGTATGCTGGTAAGTGGTGGGTGGCGGCATGTGTTCTGACAGACAATGGAGAAGTCACAGTTAGTTTCCTTCATTCAGCAAGACCAAATCCATTTTTTACTTACTGGTCATCTAAAAATATTCTAAAATAAGTGCTGGAACTGTTTTAACTCAAGTTGATCCGAGTACAGCCACAAGATGCATTTACGTGTTGTAATCATGAAAGTGAAGTAGAAACAACCAAACTAAACACTTTCTTTCTTAAATTCAGGTGATGTGCCATAAAGAAGTGTACACAATCATCTCCACACAGAAATAGTTAATGGAATAATTTAGTTAAATTTCAACACTTGTATCCCCTAGATTGTACTGTTAACTTGAAAAGGTTTGTCGATTTAGTGTAATTTGATGGCGCGCCGGCTTATAAAATAGATTACACCTAACCTACATGTTCTCGTCCCAAATTGAAAGTTTTTGGGTTATTAGCAGACATAGGCTATTGGGGCACATAACAAAAAATTTGAAAATTGTAAATTTATCTGTCTTGTTTGCCAAAACATATTAACCTGATGATTTTGCATTACCTTGTCCTCAATGGAATGTCTGCCTAGAGGTTTTTCGGTTGCGTGTAGCCGCCTGTATACATGTCCCAACTGTGCCTGCACGACGCAGTCCTCCTCCTCCTCTATAAAAGCAGGAACGTGGCCAGTTCCGGCATTCACTTTCCTCCAGAGGTTCCTTCCGTCACTTCACTCGTCTTGTCTCCCTTTTCACCAGGAATTTGGATGTTTGCTTTCGCGACATCTATATGGCATCCGCCGAAGACGTCTCAACCCTGACGGCCTTTCGGCCAACACCTCGGCTACGGACGCTGCGCTACTGCTCCCCTGCCGCCAGCCCATGACGACTGCTGGACGTCCGGTCTAGACCAGGCCGCCCATATCGCGAATGACGAAAATGGCTCGCCGCTTCAGGACGACCAACGCACCCCGCCGCCGCCCGACCTCTCGTCATTAGAGGAAGATATTCGGCAAGCCAAGGCGTTCTTCCGCGAAGCCTCCCTTTCCTGCCGTCCTACACGCCGGCTGGGGCGACCGCATAATTCACGGACGGAATGCCTATGTCGTCCCTTCGCGACATCATCTTTTCCATCATTTTCCTTGCCAACTAGATCCATCAACGTACCCTGTCGCTCGACTGGATTGCGCCAAGGATGTTTCAGCCCAGGGCGCCCTTTCAATCATCGCCTGGCTCCTGATGCTGTTTCCCTCGCCGCCAGTCCACGTCGACCGCAAGGGCGACCGGTGTACCGGGGCGCTCATGTCGCGAATGACGACACCTCCACTGCGCCACCTAGCGACACCCATTTTCATCCAAGAATGGGTTACGTCAACCATGAGCCAAGACAACCACAAACTACAATCTCCCATCCTTACGATCACGTCAAGGAAACTCATTTCCATCCTAGAACGGGTAGTGTCGACCGTGTGTCGCAACAGACACAAGCGACACTCTCCCATCTTTTTATCCACGGCAAAGAAACGTAACCCTACATCACTTTCGGCCACGACCACTGCGCCGCTCAGCGGCATCCATTTCCGTCCAAGAATGGGTAACATCAACCATGAGCCAATAGAGCCACAAACGACAAACTCCCATCCTTTCGTCCACGGCAATGAAACGAAAACGTACAACCCGTTCAGCCAAGCTTGGAAAACGGCCGACAAGCCCTTGTCATCCAAATACGATCACAGACCGTCACCTTTTTTGCTCCGGGTCTTCCCGTCACGAAGCACCCTGTTGTTGTCGCCGTTGCTTTCGCCAAGCATCCAGCTACACAGTATGGGAGTCACCATTCTCACCCAAGTCTAACGCCTGCGTACGCCCGTTCCCGAAACCATCTTTGACTCGCCCGTACCTTTAAGCCTCGATCCCCCCCCCCCCCCCACAATAATTGCTTCAGCTCAAGGAAAGCACTCAAGAAGTCGTTCATTACCACAGTTTTCACCCAAAAATCCTGGTGGTTCCCACACCTCGAGTGAAAATGAAGTCAACTGTTGCTGTCCTCACCGCGACTCGTCTCACCCGGCGCTACGTCACACATTTGGAGTGAAACGTGAAGTTGGAAACCATCACCACACATTGCTGTTCTTCTCGACCATGCCTGACCCTACGTCTCGACTGAAGCTCAAGGGAACATTTGCTACCCACCGAAGCTCGTCTCACTCGTGGCTACAACCCACGTTGGAGTGATGAGGGGCATCGAAAGCCATTCACACGTCCTGCCATTCGTCTCGACAATGGCTGACCCCATGTCTCAAGTGAAACTCAAGACAACAGTTGCTGTCAACATTAATGCGCGCATCCCATTCTTCACCAGAACCACGTTTGGAGTGAAGATTGAAGCCGGTAGCCCCTTACACGCCTTAATGTTCGTCTCGTCCGTGCTCGACTCCACGCCTCGAGTGTAACTCAAAACAACAGTCGCTGTCCACTGAAGCTCGTCTGGCCAGAGCGCACATCTGGAAGAAAGGGTGAAATCGGAAGACATTTGCACGCCCTGCTGCTCGTCCCGACAGTAACTGACCTCTCATCTCAAGTAAAACGCAAGGCAACAGTTGCGGCCCACACTAATGCTCGTGTCATTCGTGACTTGAACTCACGTGTGGAATGAAGAGTGAAGACGGATGCCATTTACACACCTTACTGTTCGTCTCGTACGCGCTTGTCCCCACGTCTCGATTGAAACTCAAGACAACAGTCGCCATCCACTGGTACTCATCTCATTCGTGACTAGAACCCACGTTTACGAAAAACAGTAAAATCGGAAGACATTTACACGCCCTGCTGTTCAGTGACTGACCCCACATTCAAAGTAGAAGTCAAGTCAACAGTTGCTGGTCAGAAGACGTTTGCCCTTCCTGCTGCTTGTCTCGACCGTAATTGACCCCACATCTCGAGCGAAAACCAAAACTAAAGTTGCTGTCCAAACCGATGCTTGTCTCTTTCATGGCAAACACCCACGCTTTAAGTGAAGAGTCAAGACGGAAGTCGCTTCCACCTATCACGACTCCTCTCGCCCGTGGCTAACATCAAGTCTCGAGCAAAAAATCATGACAACGGTAACCGTCCACACGGCTACTCATCTCGTACATGTCTGAAACCCACATTGAACGAAGAGTCAAGACAGATGACGTTTCACCTCTCCCAAGTTGTTTCAACCGCAGCTGTCCCCACGTCCCGAGCGATAACGCAGAAACCGGTTCCAACTCTAACCGGGGCTCGTCCCAAACATGGCTAAACCCACGTTTGTAAGCGAATGTCGCTCTCACCTCTTCCAGCATCTCCGCCGCTGAAAACTCAGGTTTCAAGGGACGATTAAGAAAACCATTGCTGTCTACACTGTCACTCGTTTCATTCGTGTTTAGAACCACGAATTGAGTTAGGTCTCAAGATGGACATCTTCTTCTCGAACCTCTCGTCTCATCCTTAAACCAAGGCGCACCCACGGCACAACCTTTACGAATACCTGTTCCATGATTCAAACGCCTTCTACAGGTACTAAAGAAAGCCAAGATTAGCCATAGGCTATTCCTCCTCAAAGACCCTTCCGGCCGTTGGCACCATGGTTTCCACACCTACTGCGTCCACTAGTCGACACTCCAAGAAGCCTCCCTCTTATTCCAGATCCTCCGTCACAACAAAGGAGCTTAAAACCCCCACGCAAACCTGATCAGCCCAAACCTACACGGGTGGTCTACTATCATCAAACTTAAAAAAAAACAAACAGCTGAAATCCATCAAGAAGATGTCATCCGATTTGCTTCAAGACACCAGAGACTCAACAGACTGAAAGTAAGACGTCCAATGGTTTTCATTGAGTTTCGCAAGGAAAATTAATCCATCCAACCCCTCTCTGCCCGAACTACTTAGGTTCTTCACTGACCTTTTCAACACCGACAAGCTCATAGGCTCGACAATTCTAGTTCAGCTCTAAACCCGGTCTGCAAAGCAGCATGTAAAACCAATCTGCTCGAAGACCACCGAATCTCGGCACTTCCCCACTGCCTCGAAAACTAACGACCCACAACACGAAGTAATGTCACAGACTGGGACTTGTCAATTGTCCTTCAATCCTTAACAGAAACCCCCTATGAACCGATGCAAGACAGTTCCCTTCATTTCCTAACCCGGAAAACTGTCTTCCTCGTAATACTAGCAGCTAATGCCTGCAGTTTCGAAATCCAAGTCTTGTCAGCCGACCCAGCCTACTACATCTTCATCCCAAACTTCTTATTTGCAGCCCATCACCGAAGAGCAGGTTTCTGAGTCAAAACACAGAAACCATCCAAACCCTCGAAACCAGTCACATTCCCAGCCCTCTCCAGAATAACAGGAGACGAACCTGAATATCTGTTATGCCCCATCCGAGCACTCCGCCTAAACCGAACCCAAACTCAACACGAGGACACCCCAAGAGGCAGAAACCAACTTTTCTTACCTGTAGACTTCCGAACGAGAGAAACCCAAGCTGTATAGACTTTCCGTTGAACAAGAAAAACATCGACATAGCCAACCCAAGCAGGGAAACAGCAACAGCACACGAAATCGGAATGATCCCAACATCATGGACACAACACAACGCCACTCCCATAGAGGTAATCCTTGCAGCCGCATCTTGACGTCACTCAACGACTTTCACGTCCCACTACCTGAGGAACAAGTCAAGAGAAAAGGAAAGACTACACCGGCTGGCTCCAACCGTTGCAGCCAGTATTAATTGTGGTCAAGCCCCCTTAAGCACAAAGCAGAAGCAAGCCATCCATAGAAGGAAGCAAGACACTGCAAAAAGATCCAACTTCCTGTTTCATCACCCTGTTCTGAAAATATAGTGCGAATTTTTACCATAATCAAAATTGGGGGGGGGGGGGGCACTAGGGGGCGACCGAAACCAAATTTTTCACTTTCGACCGAAACCGATATATCAGTTTCGGCCGAAACCACTACCGGAACCAGAACCTACCCTGCATAATGTCAGTTTTAATAATTAGACAAAAGCAAGGTTAACATTTAAAAAAAATTACGAGTGTGTGGTTTTTCGCAGACGTAGTCTAGATTGGAAGGCACAGCCCGGTTTACCCCTTTCCAGCCCTACACTGAGCAAATCCACGTGCGTCAGAATGTTTCAGAATATTAAAAAACAACTCTCAATGCGGAAAGACTTAAAAAAAATTTGCTTGCAGTTTTTTGGAGGTAAATAGTCTTGTTTTAATTAAATAACCATTAATTCATGTCGGCGAGGGAAGTCCAGATCTCTGGAAAAGGGCTTCATTCAATAAGTATAAGCTTTACTTGAAAACGTAAAGAGAAATAAAAGCATAAAAGTTCCTCTAGCGCGACGAAGCCATAAAAAATAACATTTTATTTCTTGATTAGCATGGGCATGGTAGTTGAGAGCAGGATCTGTGATGGCGCTCCCTGTGAGTTCCTAGGCTGCAGCCTGGTTAGTCTAAACTGGCTACTGCTGGGAGGTGGAATTTGGTTTCGGCTTCACCAAAACTGCAGCATAGGATTCGGCCGAAACCGAAACCATAACCAAAACAAGTCAAACCAGTTTCGGCCGAAACCGAAACTGAGCTATGACTTCGTGGCCAAAACCAGAACCGAAACCGAAAATTTGCCAGTTTCGGTGCCGAAACCAAAACCGAAATCAAAATTCGGTCGACCACTAGGGAGGACGCCTGCTTGCATCTCGGGACGCCCCGTCAGATCGGTGCCCGCCACCACGTTTGACGAGGTCTGCTGATAATGCAAAATTATCAGGTTAATATGTTTTGGCAAACAAGAAAGAACATTTTGCAGGCCCTCAGCCCGGCCGGCTAAAAATTGTTTCTTTTTTTGCCTAAAACATACTTAACCAATGGTCCGCCCTGTCTCCCCTCTCAAGTCACCCAACCTTCACCAATGTCGGTCGCCACTCGCCAAACGGCGAGGAAAATTCAGCAGTTGGTGACTTGGTTTTTAGAGCTACTCGCCAAAATGGCGACTGGTTAACAAACCCAGATGTTTAAATTGTCATATCTCGGGAACCATGTTAGCTAGAAACAAGTGGTTTGTGGCGTTGCGTGCAGAATTACAAGGGCTCTCCAACCAAGTATGCAACAACGCTGCTAGCCACTTTAGTTGATTGGAGAGTTGGATTAATGCAAACAATATTTAAGCATTAAGTAGTAGCACAACTGCTAAATTGTTTCTACATGGCGAGGAGCTAATGAACAATGGCGAGTGCATTTTAATGTCTACCGGCCAAATGGCGAGTACCACTCAATTCACATTCGTGAAGGTTGGAATCACCGCCTGACAGATTGAGAGGAAAATGAATGCCGGAACTGGCCACGTTCCCGCTTATATAGAGGAGGACTGCGTCGCGCAGGTGCAGTAGGGACATGCAAGCAGGCGGCTACACCAACCGAAAAACCTCCAGGGAGACATTCCATTGAGGAAAATGTAATGCAAAATTATCAGGTTTAGTATGTTTTAGGCAAAAAAGAAACCATTTTTAACCGGCCGGGCTGAGGGCCGGCAAAATGTTCTATTTAATCAACTCCACTACCGTGCTGATTTGTAATAAAGTGCCACGTCAACAAGAAATTGGTTTTCAACACTTCGTTACTACCTTTCGCCTATAGGCCGAACCATTCTTAACTTAGTCACCTCTTTCTCATATATATGATTGAAGTCCTCTCTCCAGCAAAACTAAAGCTATTAATTTACCCGTTTCCATTCAATATAATTCGACCAAACTTGGCCAGATAGTAGATAGCAACTTTATCCAACTTTACACCAACTTTTACGTAATTCCGTGCAAGAGTAAACGTAGGGAGCCACACGTAAATTTGAAAACTGTTCACTTCTTGTTGTTGTGGTTGTTCTTGTTCTTGTGTGACACGGTTTTCAGAAAAAACTACTGCACCTACCTAAAATCTGAAACATGATTTTAGCCAGAAATTTCCCTGGGCTTCATCCTCAGACTGACCACTTTTTCGATTGGTCCATCCATTCCGGAGTTACGGGACCTTAAACGATCA
Organism: Lithobius niger; assembly: GCA_023313725.1. Taxonomy (NCBI): domain Eukaryota; kingdom Metazoa; phylum Arthropoda; class Chilopoda; order Lithobiomorpha; family Lithobiidae; genus Lithobius; species Lithobius niger. The sequence continues at coordinate 13,175 of JAHWFP010209305.1, read as the reverse complement.
TTTTGATTGTTTTACATTGTTTTAACCATTGTAATTAGGGTAGGGAACGATGCCACTCAGCAAAATCCTTATCCATTCTTCGTGCACGTGTTATGTCTTTGCTAAAAAGTTGATTGTTGAAGGGCAAAATGAAAGAATCCATGTTTCAGCTAAACTCATATAGATTTAAACCAAACTGAACTACGTTGTTAATTTCGAGGCCTCCGGCTTCGAAATTGGCAGCTAGATCGATAGAATGGCGTATTTATTTCGTGAATGCAGGCTTTCAGAGCTGAGTTGAATTGTTTCAAAGTGGCCAGCAACAATCGACTGCATGCATAACTCTTTGTTGCACGACGCCATAAAAGTGTGCGGAAAAAAAAGGGTTATTTGATTGAAGTTACACTTTACTTTACTTAAAAGGTACACGGAATAATTAAAATAATCAATTGTAATAATCAAATGTACAGTTGAGAAAATTGCATCTTTTTAAGTGCTGTTGTGCTCTACCAATCATATATTTAAAACGTAAAGCACAACAGCACTTAAACAGATGCAATTTTCTCAACTGTACATTTGATTATTTCAATTAAAAATCATCAATTGTTATCCGTGTACCTTTTAACAAGTAAAAAGTAACTTCAATTGTATAACCGCTTTTTTCGGCACACTTGAAATTTTTGTTTGAAATCTGTGTAGGTTTTTGGTTTGGTGTATTGATATCACTCCTTTGAATGGCCGAACCACTCTCAACTTGGTGGCCTCTTTACCAGTTTTTGGCTTTGTTTTTACAGTTGGTTTATTTTTCATGAATTTGACGTGAATACAATTTCTTTGGCAACGTTGTTTAGATTTATCGTGCTAGCATACCGTGCATATACCCCCATATTTACATTATGAAAGTTATTCCATCCCGAATTTCTGCAAATAGCCCACTTCCATCATTATTTAAACAAACAGGAATAAAATCTTCTCCTCTGCAACTAACTGAAGCCCACGCTGGGGCGGTATTGGGATTCGCGGGTATTTTCTCCCCGGATGGTTTTTACCCATTTTGAACAAAAATATAAATACAATACCACAAAAGAATAACACAGTTACAGTTTTTCTTAAACTTTTGGTGAAAATTCGTTATTCACCTTCCTCAGAAAGTTCCGCACACTAAGGATCAAATAGTCGCTGCATCCTTTTTGCGGTTATTTGAATTTCGTGATCACAGAACTTTTTGATGAAGGTGAACGACTAATATTCACCAAAAATTTAAGAAGAACTATTACTGAGTGATACTTATGTGGTTTTCTGATTTTTTTTTTTTTGTATGTTGTTCAAATTATCGGTTCCATACCATTTTCTCTCCAGGAAAAAAAGTTTCATTTTCATTTAAAATTACGCTGCACTTACAAAAAAAAATTACTAATCATGCTGTAGCTTCTGGGGCTTGACCCAACCCTCCCCAATGTCGGCACAAATTGCATGCACTGCACAGTAGCTTTCTCTAAATTAATGTGATTCCTATTTGGAGCCAACATATTGACATCTTTAATATGTGTGTTGCATAGGCTGATAAAAAGCTAGAATGTGCTCAAATATTTTGATAATTTAGTGTGTAGTCTTGAAATTTGTCTAAGTATGCCTTGTAAAGTTTTAATATTGTGCACGAACCTTAGGCATGTACTATTACAGCATTGTTATAACGAGGTTCAAGTTTTTATATTGGGTTACTAGTGTTTTAATGGACTGAGGTTAGCTTTATATTGTGTAGATGACAGATTTTCTTTTTCTTTACACTTTAACAAAGCATAGTGAGATATCCTGATAAGTAATACACACTTATCAGTCACATTGAGTCTAGCTAGGTCAAGGTTCTTTTAGTTAAATCACGATTGGCACGCGTCCTTAATTCATGTGCAAATTTTTCCGCTGCAGTGTTCTTTTCTCTGCTCAACAACATTTTTTTTTGTAATTTGAAGAGAATCAAAATCGCGGATAAATTGTTCGTATCACTTTTTCTTTTATTAGTAGTTCCAAAGAAAAATGTATTGTTGTCGTAAAGGGGGGGGGGGGGGTTAGAGGGACATTAGGTTTTCTTAGTTTTCTGCATGTCAGGCCAGTGTTTGCAATTTTAAACCTACTATTGCTTGTTTCTTGCAAGTTTTATTTTTTTATCCTTTTAGCCTATTTTGTGTAACAGGAAAATAAAATATTCGGATTGTCTTTTCCAACTAACTGTTGAGCTTATCTCGAGATGGAGGGGGACAATTTTTGCTGTTTCATTGTAGACTTCCCCAAAGAAACCAATTAGATAACTTTTTTACAAAAGAAACCATGACAAAACTGGAGGAAAATATCATTTTTGTACCTCAGGCTTCAAAAATGACACTTTCAGCAGTCAACAGTTCTAATAAAAAAATTCATCAGCCTCTGGGGGGATGGGGGGGGGGGGGGGGATGACCACCCCCATGATGGCTGTGTTTACACTGTTTTGAAGCTGTCAGTATCAGTACTTAGCTACTGTCGTTTTTTTCTGCAATAGGTTTTGTAGAAAAGTCTTGCCTCCTGGTTCCTTGGCTGCTTCTGTCTTTCAGGCACTGACTACGTGATGGGTGTGGGCGGGCGTAAAGTACACAGTGCGTTCATCATACACATTTTATGAAACTCAAAACAAGATGGGTGTAAGGATCATAAGTGTTCTGTAGAACATTTTTAATTCAACCTTGTTTTACAAACAAGGCTCACTTTCCTTGGTAACTTATTAGTGCGGATTACTAATTTGGCTATACGGGAAATCATCTGCAGATAGTCTCAGTAGGCAATAGGGCAAGGGTAGCATGATGGTTAACACAACTGTCTCGTGAAAGAGATCCTGGTTTCCGAGCTAAGTAGCTGTTCAATCCTTCTCAGTGGTGACCTAAAAGATCACAAACAAACATAGACTACAAGGAGGGAAAGCAACATTGCTTCTTGGCCTCCACACTAGAAATAACGCAAGTAGTAAAGAAAGAAAGCAATCATAAGGTAAAGGGTAAACGAAGCAAGCAGTCTGCATTAAAGACTGGCCTTGTGAGGATACACAATACACCAGTCTGAGAAAGAAAGAAAAGACTACTGCCCTGACTGGGACTCGAACCCAGGACATCCCGTTTACTAGCCGGGTGCTCTAACCACTGCGCTACCGGGGCAGGTACTGGCTACAGCTCCAGCTGAGCTCAGTAGCTGTTCAATCATTCTCAATGGTGACCTAAAGATCACAAACAAACATACAAGGAGGGAAAGCAACATTGCTTCTTGGCCTCCACACTAGAAATAATGCAAGTAGTACTCTCAAGTTGGGCAACAAAAACTGTCTTTAATCAGCCTTGCTGTAAAGATTATGTTTCTATGCCATAAAACAAGCACTGTAGCACTCTTATGTCTCGCACAGGCGCATTTACTGTAATTTTGAAGAAAAACATGTACGGTAAACAAAAGAATACCACGATCACAAATATCAATAGCTTTTTAATTCGACGTGTCACACGTTGAATTAATGCGGTTGTGGTGGCCAAAAAACGGGGGTAGCCGATTTACGTCAGCGACATCTCCTTAAAAACCATACACGTTTGTTCAATTCTGATCCGACGAAATTCAAGTATGCGGGTGGGTGACTTGCAGTGCGCCAGTACACAAGGTATTATGCTCTAGTTAATTTAGTTAGGACGGTTTTAGTTCGCTAACCTCTAAAAAGGTCTCTGAGCGAGAAACCGTCGTCAAATAGTACACGATCAGTGGCTGACGTCAGCGCTTTCTCAGCGTAAAGGTGTGCGCTCAACGCCGATCATACGAAAAATTGCGGCGTGTAACTGCGCATTTCGGCAAGTCAGCTCTTCAAATTGCGGTCAGTTAGAGACTAAGCATGGGCATCGAGATGGCTCCTCTCTTATCGCGAAGTACAATACAAAGTGAGTCGTCACTTACCTTTAGCGGTATACTGGATGGTACACCGACTTTTTACGGTGGAATCTGAACGGTACATTGAATGCGAGGCGCGCATAGCCTCGCTGCTTTTCGGGTGCGATATATTGCAGCATTTTATTACGCTTATTTGTGGTGTTGTTTCTTATTGAACGAGTGAACAAAGCGAATGGTGTCCTACTTTTACAGTGGCGGACTGGCCAGGAAGGGAAAGGCGGACTATTCCTCCTGACCTTTAATTCTCCGATTTTTAAAAAAAAATCCATAACAGAAAGACTCACTCAAGTTTTATTGGTTCGATATTAGTTTTACCAACAGATTTCAAATTACAAATAATAATAATAAAGATAATTGTAAAATGCTAGTAAAACAAGTACTTTGTATTGGTTAACCTAACAAAAATTGGCCGCATGAAATTGCAGCGTTATATTCAATGTGGAATTTGTCACAATTTTCGTGTGAATATTTTAACTCTTGTTAATACACCTAAAAAGTGTAAATAAATTTAAAGTAGTCAACCTCACGTACCCTCAGCGCAATATGATTTCTCCTACCCCA
>JAHWFP010209303.1:0-28455 GCA_023313725.1 Lithobius niger | reverse complement strand
CCGAGTCCGGAGACGGCCATGTTACGTACTACAAATGAAAAGACGGATGCTTCGTTGGACGTATACAATTACACTGCACGGTAAGGGGAAATTTAATGATTAATTACGTGGAGATATACAAAATATTGACGGTTATCTCGGCTTGCTGAAAAGTAAAAACAACAACAAATTGTTGGCCGTCACGGTAATTTCAGTCACAGGGAATCTGCGGTGAGACTGTAAATACTATGTTCGTTCTTAAAATTAACGGAAGAGCCCAAATTGTCAACACAATTAAGAGAGGACGCCAAATTAGAGTTTCCTGGGAACTTTGCTGGAGGAAACGTGGCTAAAGCGAACAGGGCGTGGGCATATTTGCAGACGCTTCCCTAATGTAATTCCTCTCCTGCCGTGCCCTTTACCGAAAGGGGAGAAAGCGAAAAAACCCACTCTGGGGTGGGAGGGGGGGGGGCCCCTTGAGGCTACATGGCGCGTCGACAACGAGGTCATTAGCGTCAACCTCAGTCACAATGCAGTGGTCCAGGTTGCTATCACTGCGCCACACATTACAGAGATGCTAAACAAACTCAAAATCTAGACCTTATCATACATCTGTACACCTCCTGCAAAAATGTAAAAATCCCGGACAGGAGGACAGACGCATCGCCTGCAATTGACGTGCTTAGAAATAGTCACGCTTGAATGAGATGTTTTGAGGGTTTCCCGGGGAAAGGGGTGTGGCTCGTTTGCTGGTGGAGTTTCCTTTTAAGTATATTCTGACAGTGAGTATCTTGCAGTTCTTACGGAAGGCTTTATCATTGCCGCGTGAAGCATCGCAACCCACCACAGTTCTGATTGTGCACACCCAGAGTTTCTTTCTTGGTGTTTTCCGACAGTGAGTATCCGGCAGTTATGATTGGTGAGGTTTTAGGATGCTTATCGCTCCCGTATGAAGTTCTGATCGTTCACTTCCAGAGATTAAAAAGACGAACATTTCGTCTGCTGATTTTAAAACGCCTATGATTGTAAAGAAATGAAAATTAGCTGCAAACATTAGTGTAGGGAAAGGGAGAAACACGTCCCCTCTAACCCACATTTCGTCTGAGCTAACTTATAAATTGTAGTGTCTGCTCTAGCCACATAACCATTTTCCTAAAGCACATTTTTTTTCTCCTTACCGTTAGCAGCTGCCCTCTCTAAAATGAGTGTAGAATTGGACTTTCCCTTTTAGTCTACAGGTAGACCAGTTCTACTGGATTGAAATGTTCTTCCAGGCAGTCCTTGCCACTCTACATCAACCAAGGTAGTGTTAGAGATTACCTGACTTCCTCTGAGATACCTGTTCTAAAAATCTTCCTGTAAATGTGGAATGACGGAGCCTATAGGTCATTCCAACATGGCTGACTGTTACAGACCTATACTCTTTCATCTCCTCAAATTTTCGTATTTTTATCATCAGTTTTGTAAGTTCACTGTTTTACATTTATGTAGTGCATTCTCGGAATGTGTATTTACTATGGTACTGTTTTTAAGTAAGCATGGATTCTCATGATGAAAATAATTAAAATTCTGTTTTACTTGTGTCAATTGTAGGCCTTGTTTAAAAAAAAAAAAAACAATATTTTTACCAATCGCACCCTGCTTGCAAAATAATTTTTTTCTGTACTATTTTCATTTGTTCTTAGCTATTAGTCTTTTTATTTTAATTATGTGGCTAGTAATTTGTATTTTTCCTATGCATTTTGTTTGCTTTGCCACGTATTGGCACTGCCCACGAGGTTTTTTCAGGCTAACATTTCTTTCAAATTGTTTCATCATCAAATGTCTGCAGTTGTACCAATGCGTTATAATAAGGTAAAGAAATCCTCCCCAAAAAACAGTTTTCTGTCCCTTCACAACTCTTAGTTTTTAAAAGTTACAGTAAAGGCGCGTTTACGCAGCGACTCGCCTTTGCATTCTCGCAGCTAGAACTCAATCTCCATGGCAAAGGTGTCTTTACCATGGTAACAACGCTAAATGGATTAGCTAAATCCGACATCGTTTGAGTAAATACTTGCAGTCTTATAATCCGTGCCGATAATATAAAGAATTCCTCCTGACGAAACAGTTTTCCCAAACGCTTCTGAACTCGTTATTTGGTGTTTTTGTTGCGAGGCGGCAGACATAAAACCGCCGCCATTTTGGAATTTAAGGTGATTTCTAGCTTCTAGCTGCGAGAATGCAAAAGCGAGTGGTTGCGTAAATGTGCCCTAAGAGTTGAGGTATTCAAAAGCAAACCTATATTAAAATGTCTGACTTGTAGGTTCCATGTTATTTACAAGATCGTTACGAAAACACTCCCTAAGTATTCATCACGTTCTCCTTTCAATTGTTTTTAAGTAGGCGGCAACAATCGTTGCTTGCAACAATGTCGCCATGCACGGTACCGAGGTGAATTGTTTCAAAGGATTAACTTAAACATACTGTTACTTGCTTACTGAATGCTGGATTGCTCAGGGCTTTTTTTAGCCTTCAGTCAAACATACGCATGCGACTTTTCCGGGGCTGCACCAAAGGGGAAATTTCACGGGGCGGCGTCTTCGGGGGGTGCGGGAGAAGGTGCCAGGGCAAGTGTGTGTGTGGGCAATGCGCGCTACCGAAGTGAATTGTTTCAAAGAATTAACTTAAACATGGGATTACTTGCTTGCTGAATGCTGGATTTCTCAGTGTTAGGGTTTTTTTTTAATCTTCAGTCAAACACACGCCAACGACTTTTCCGGGGCTGTACCAAAGGGAGAATGTCACAGGGCGATGTTTTCGGGGAGGGGGGAGGCGGGCAAGCGTGTATGGGGGGGGGACACGTATGCAAATCCGGGAGGGGGCAGGAGTGTGGGGATTGGGGTTTAAAGTAATTGTGGGGGGGGAGGTCATATGTGGGAGCCATTCACGTGTTCGGTGTTCGGTTTGATAAATTTAAAACCAAAGACCAAATACCTGAGGTGCCAGTGGGAAGCGGAAAGATATTCAGAAACCACACTATGGGAGTGCAGGAAAGGGATACAACGGGGTGCGGCGGGGGAAGGGGGAGCAGGGATGTGCGGGTGGGTAGGGGAGGGTGTGCGCAGCGTGCAAACGGGCACAACTAGTTATGTATATAATAAACACAACAAGCACTACCAAAGAAGAATGAATTTAGTAAAAAAATAAAACGGGAAGCAAAACAGCAAGACGGGAATAACTAATAAAATCAGCACTACCTAACCATTTAGTTAAGTCGTTCAGCATTACGCAGTAAATAATTATACAACATCTTCTCAAATATCGAAAAACTGTTGGTACGATTAATTTAACCTGGCATAGCATTCCAAATTTTGTCTACTTGATCTAGAAGAGATTTTTGGCTAATATTGGTTCTATTGTATCATGTATTACACCTATGATATTCTCGTGTGTCATGAAAATGAATATCAGAATTTAGAATAACGTAGTCGTTCATAGATTTAATTCTGAAAAGGTAAAGGGTCCCTTTGAAGCAAACAAAATCGGTTAATGGTAAAACATTTGCCTGTCGGAACAGCGTAGGTATACTCCTTGCATGGTTTGTAAGACTATGATTACTTTCTTTTGGAGTTTGAAGATTCGTAAAACATTGAACTTATACAGGTATTCATCCAAGTAAAAACGCAGCAGTAAAATGACTTGTATTACAGAACGGTGTAACAATCACAAAGCACTGGATGAAAGAAGACATCTGAGTCGATGAATTAATCTTATTAGAAAGCTTATTAGAATTAATCTTGTTAGCAATACAGGGAAAATGATTATTCAAGTTATGCTGAGGATCAATCTGAGAAATTTTATCGAATTGGTCCCAGGAATAACATTATCGTTAAATAGATTTTTTACAATTTTCTTTACATTTTTCCTGCCGAAAACGAGACATAATAAATTTGGTTTTATCTATGTTGAGGGAGAGTCTGTCTACTCCGACAGAGCCAATCATGAATACGACTAAGGTCCTTATTTAGGCCCTCGACAAGAAGGTCAACATCTGGACCTGAAACGTAGACGGTGCTGTCATCATCAAATAAGATAGGATGATGTTGATGAGTCACCTTGTTCATCACCTTCTGCTTTACATCCCTTCTGGGTACACACTGAAATTTTAAATTTCAATGTAGAATTTTTATTTTTTGGTCTACCTGGACTTAACCTTCGTTTCCTTAAATTACAATGATCGTTCTTATTTTCATTTCCTTCAATTTATTATCTTTCATTATTTCTCAGAGTAGATATGAATTATAAGTAAACTACCAATGATTAAAATTCTTGGTACATCAAAAACAGCTAGATATATGATTCTGTTATTTAGTTTATACATAATGATTTTTCGTCACACAAAAATTTAAGTTACTTTTCTTGAAAGCAGAACAATCGATAACTTGGTGGTGATTTTTCATGAATGTTTTGTGATTATTTCGATACCGTGTAGACGTTTTTTTATACACATTTTTCAATAATACGTGGCATCATATGAGGAATTACATCAGCAGTCATGGAAGAACGGAATGGGCTTTTATTTAGGTAACAAATCACATTTTACAAAGTGCCATTGTCAAGACTAATGTCTATTTAAGGCCCATACGAAAAATATGGATCATAAGAATTAGCCTAAATAATAATAATAATAATAATAATAATGCACGAGGCACCCAAATTCCCACCCAAATTCCCAAGCGGCAGATGTTAAGTGGAAGATACCACCATCAGAAGAGTTGTTTTTTTGCCGCATGAGGGAGGAAACCGGAGTACCCGGAGGAAACCCTCGTGCAACGGGCGGGAAACAACTGGAGAAAAACCCGTACATATACACTTCCCATCGCCAGGATCGAACCTGGGTCTGTACAAAGCCAGAGATGTACACCTATCGAATCTGACGCCCCAGTGCTCGCAGCTACCCGTGCACCCATGCTTAAAGGCTTGGTTCAAACTTGGATTAATAACTATACTTCGTTACGGGATAACTCACTTGCTATACTTACCGCACAAGCACCGCGACCCAACATTCGGTACGAATATTCTAGTTTCTCAATTTGCCACGAGAGCGCCAACTGCCCGACAACGGTGAAGTGACGTCGAGCCACGTGACCAGCGCCTCCAATCACTAGAGCAGTCGCCGTCAGCACACGTCGCCGCCATCTTGGATTTGCCCGGAAGTAGTTGGAGACAACAGCTTTCGGCCAGATGCGACAGATGGCGCACCACGTTTTGATCGCGAGTACTCTGGTCGCTACATTGGCTAGATTTCGGAGCGAGTGAATAGGGCTTGGTTAAAAAGGCAAGGGTGGTTCATTTATGTGCAAAAGAAAGAATAATGAGCTGAGTACGAAGCCTTAGGGAATGCCACAAACAATTGCTTTAAAAGACGATGAACATTCTGTACAAACTGTGGCCGTTTGCTAAGGTAGCTCTGTCCCACTGGTTAGCAATTCCCCTATCTCCATAGTGAGATATGAAAATACAGCAGAAGTCTTGAAAAGCAAGGAGATCAAGGAGTGGCAAACATTGATTCAATGTAATCTAGTCAGGTGCTTCCTCGAACATAAGGTTTGTAGCCGACCCCCTGATGAAACCCACTCGTGGCAGCCATTTTGTCCACCCATCTAATATTGTTATAGGTTGAACCAGGTAGTTCACTGGCCATGCCAAAGCAAAACCTCAAATAAGATCAAATGACCTATTTTTATTGTCACTCTATCATGGGTATACACGAGATTTCGCCAGTGCCAAATTCCCGTTAACATATAACAGACTCCATTTGGGTTATTTAACGGGCACGAAGAGGTGCGTCATTAGTATCGTAGGCTACCTATTTTAGCTCATCTCTTCTCGACAAAACTTGGTGAAACGGCACAGCCTTTCCGCGCCTTGAGCCTACAAACGCGCCAACCGACGCGCTTTCTATTTCGGCGGCGGCACAGCGTTTCCCGTATATTTCCGTTCGTCAAATTTTTGTCATTCTGGCCGTAATAGGAACTTGCAATTTCGCGACAACCAAGCAAGCAAGCAACACACATTTCGTCGCGCCGCCGCGCGTCACCCAGACACGTCTGTGACACTTTCTAATAAACCGGCGTCAAGGGCCAATGACGTTCGTCCTTCCGCCCCGTGCCTGTCAGCATTCGACCTGTCATCCAAGACCGGAATTATCACCTTCTGCCCTCACGACAGTGGCGCCCCCTCGGCAGAGGTGCATTCCACGCTCGATGGTCGCAGCTAGCGACGAAAAGAGGAAAATAACAATATTAAAAGAAAAAAGGGAGAATGTATTAAAAAATAAAAAAAAATAAAAGAATTTGTGCGCCGTGAAGAGCACGGTTTAATTTTCGTCTTATTTTTATTTTTATTTTTATAAATGAACGGGGTCGACCCTGTTCTAAGCTTTCTAATGAGAGCAAGATGATGAAGGGGTGTCGCCTCCCCTTCCCTGTTGCAGCCGCCCCCGTAAACTAGGCGGGGATAATAATAATTTCCCAGTAATTTCATGCTCACACGAAGCCCTTCACGTTTCACACGATGTATATTGGAGCGGTTGTGCCATTTTTCAGCCGGTGCCAGAAGCAACATTTCAAGGGAAACAGTTGTTAGCTTTCAAGGCATGTATAGTTAAATCTGTGTGACCAGGGTTGCCTTCGAAAATTAACACGGTTAGATCAAACAAAAGCAACTCTCGTTGTTTCCACACGTCACGTATTGGCTGCGTTTTTAACCCAAACGTCACCGGAACGATTCGTCATCGTATCGACTTTCATTCGCGTGACAGCAATAAATTACAAGATGATATTATGTTAAACAAAAAGCAGGAGTTTGTTCACGTACCTGCTGTTAAAATACATGGAAACTTTAATTACTATTCCCCGCAGCTTATTTTGTAGAATTATAACACCGAACGCAACATAAACTCTCCCACCTAACACATTGAACACATTGAATTAATACAAATAAATGCAACGCCCCACCCCCTTGTTTCCACCTCGTTTCTGATTGGTTGACAGTCGATTCGTTTGCAGTGTTAGCTCCCTGTCCCACCAGTTACCCTCAGGAACCAAGCTCGGCGAGGATGGTTTGTTCGGTTGTGTCGTTTGCTGCCTGAAGCGTAATTTGAATGGTATGTATACAGGCAACCGTCTAAAAGTAATGAATCAGAGGATTATGACGCGACGTCTAACACGATCTACGCGATTAGTACACGTAACAGTATATTTTTCTGCAACATGAGTTACATAGGTCCATTTTCAAAGGCACCCAAAGTCAGCACTTGGAATTCTGCTACCAATATTTCCAAAAAACGCTAGGCAGCATATTACTGGCAATAAAAAATGCTACAAAAATGCTACGTTTTTAAAGATTGATATGAAGAAAAACTGTCAATTTTATACAAGTCTGGGTTGGAGAGTACTGAAATCTGCTACCATCACAGGCAAGGTCAAAAGCAAACGTGTACGCCACCACTGCACTCCACCGAGTAAAAAAAAACGCCATGTGCGTTACCGCAAAAAAAATTGCTTTCTCGCTGCCGTATAATGTTTTATCGGTGGACATCTTTCTCTATGTTGGGAACTTCGCGTATACGACCGACCGTATAGTTCGAGCATGTGTTATCTTCAGCGCAGATTGCGATGTTTGAAAAATGGAATGTTTGTAAAATGCTACTAAAATAAAAAATGCTGCCCTGGTTTTGGGGTCAAAATCTGCTACCGTAGCATTGAAAGTGCTACCTACATACGGTCACAATGAACTAAATTGGAACTTGTAACCGTGTCCGCTGCATGCAATGCTTCCACTTCTAACTTACAGAATTTCCCTGAGTAAAGGCGAAATTTCCGTTTTTTTCCCTTGTGCAAATAAAAATCTTTCTTTTTTACTTACCTTTTTTAATTTCCTTTCATTATACGACCAATTTCAAACATTTCCTAATTTAAAAAAAAAATATGAGCCTGTTTTAATGGCACAGGAATGCCACCTCTGAAACATTGAAAATAAAATTCAAAAGACTACTTATTTTATTAGAACTGGTCCTCCCGCTGTTCCTGCAAGAAGTGATGGACCTGTAAAAATTAGCACTCCCACAATTTTTTTGTGATTGTAGTCTTAATAAACCAGCAAAGACGTGAAATAAACACTAACCTAATTGTAAATTGGGGTTGGGTGAGGTTTAAAAATTTAACACGCGTTTTTTAGAGTAGACGTTTCCAAAAGGTGGGTTTGGAAAGAGAGAATATCGTGAGTTTCTATAAAAAATTACAAATTGCAAAGAATTTCTCAATTTTTTCTCTTTTTCCTTATTTAATAATTTTTTCACTTTTAAGAGCAGTTTTCAGAGTGGAAGCACCGCCTCCCTGGTAACTTGTGTGAGGCCTGGTCTCATTTTTTTGTTTTTTAATCTTTTATGTATGTCAGTTTTGTAAGTATTGTGCACAATTGGATTAGGGTTTTACACCTCATCATTCTCATTGTTGGTTTTTGTGTTTTTAGGCGAACAAGAAGCAAATAATAGCTCCGAAAATTAAAAATTTATGTTGCTTAAAGGTATTTGTGAGTTCAGGCCTTGTCAGAGAGCACCTTTTACTTCTTTACGACAGCTACTCACAAAGTAGATGACATACGTGAGTTTCCTAATTTCCTGGAAGCAAAATAAAAGTATGTTGCATGATTAACGTCAACCTGTGTCTACACAAGCGGGAGCGGGATTGTGCGTTGTGTTGTACTGATGCTGACTTGAATCCGTACTCCTGTTTCACTTGACCTCTGGATGGAAAATAAACACACTGCAATGTACAATTCTGATACAAGTCTTGGAAATTGAAACCTGTTTACACTGAGAAAAAAAACCTGGAAAAGCGGAAAGTCACAGGTGGTAAAAAAAAAAAAAAAGTTAGCTAAATTCAATGAGCTTACCGCATGTGAATGTCGATAAACACGTAAACTAAACCTAAAAAAAATTGGTAAACTTAAAAAAAAACCACCCTTTGTATGCCAACTGTAAAAAACAACTACGGCGCCAAACGAAACAACTACTCCCTTCCGAGATAATTTACTGAAAACGCTAAAACGCGTAGTGCAGGATGTAAAGCTACCTTAACAAATCCTTAAAATTGGTGTTGCAGGAAAAATTCACGTAATGCATTTTCTACAAGTTGTTAAAAAGTCATCACCAGTCGTGGACTTGAATGGTGGATTTAATTCATTGGGTATGCATGATTTGTCGGGGCTGGATGACTTATGCCTTATTGGTGTTGGGCATTGGAACGTATAGTGTCCGCGGCCTATCTTGAGTTCGCCCCGGAACGAACACAGATAATAGATTGTATATTTTTGGTAGCAGAGTGCCTTGTTGATATCCTAGATGGTAACAAAAACAATGGCGGCCGTTGATTAAAGCCGCTCCCTCCAGGAAGACGTAGCCGCTCATAAAATAGCTGCAGGACTCAAGATGCGCTGCGCACACAATAGGTTGGCAATCCAAACATATGTCAATAATTCGTGAGAACAAGCGTTTAAGCTAACATTAAAACGAGATAGACATTTTGTTTGTCGAGCCAAGGCCGACTGGCGTAGGAATTATTTGTCTTGCTTCCGTACGCCAGTTCTCACGCCAGTTATCGTGCGAGCCAGGAAGTAAGGCTCTTAGCATTGCTTTGGTAAAATAAGATTTTGGCGATGTTAAATCGTCTGGCTAGAAGCCAGGAGCTGAAACGTGCTGCTTCTCTCCCAGGCGATTTGTGCAAACGGTGGAATACAAAGTGAGTATTACAACCTATATACTCCAACGTTTTACGGACTTGTATGGCTACAGTGAACGAATCTTGTGGAGGCCGAGAAGTAACATGGTGGTATGTATAGCCAGTGCATATAGCGTCTTCAGAATGTAAAGTAAGGGAAAACGTTGAAATTTCAGCCAACACAAATTTGAATATGTGATACAAAGTTTCATACATACACTATGAAAACGCTGTGCGCTGATAGTATACAATAACGTGTGCTGATATGGGAGGGGAAGGGGAGACGCCTTGGGGATATTTCATGGGGGTCCACGACTGGTTCGATTTGTACTGCAAGTAAGACGTGTGTACCAAATTTCATGTTTTTAGCTCGATTTGCAAAAATGAGTTACCCTACTTAATGATTTCTGCCCAGTGCTCTACAGTAATAAATGTTCTGGTGACGAGAATACTGTAGTCACATTAAAATCGCGTTCAAAAGGCCCTGGTAGTTGTTAATACCAACATTTTAAGCTATAATAATCAAAAATTGGTTCATTAGTTCGATCTGTAGGCGAGAGAACAAAATTTTGGCTCTCCGTCACCAGAATATTGTAGCTACATTAAAATTGCATGCGAAAGGTCCTATGCCTTGTTCATACCTACGTTTTAAGCTATAGAACTCGGAAATCGGTCCAGTAGTTCGATCTCCAGGTGAGGGCGAAGAGTCCCAACAACAACAAAAACAATTTATCCGAGGCATACCTGACAACTCTATACAGTTTTCAAGCACACGGTATACACAGAGAGTTCACCGCGTTGCTGTGTAATAAATAATAGGGGAGTCGTTCGATTTGCTCGCTTATTCCGCGTCGTCTCGCCTCGTTTGAGTATGTTCTAGCTGCAACTGCAATGCTGCTGACAGGCATATACCACGCCAAAAAAAAATCTACTGCGCTGAGGCCAATGACCTTCTCTCCCGCGCACGTTTCCGCCCTTTTAGTAGAAAAACTACATGCCCCATAAAATAAGGCTTTAATTGTTTATTACTGTTGTCCAACATTTGTTACATTGGTTTTTTGCATCTGTCTGTCGGGTCTGGGTGTAGTACGTGCTTTTTCCAATGTTTCAACAGTTACAAAAAATGCAAGTAAATGATTGAAAGATGACGTACGTGCTAACACCATTGCTGAGTATGTTTTACAAGTTTTCATGTTTATAGATTTTCATGGCTCATATGTCGTAATTCACATAAATGTATACATAAGTCTTACATACGATTCTCTTTGTCATTCTATCCTCCCCCTTTATGGCACGACCTTTATTTCTTTTTTTAAATTACAGTAAGCCAGGCAAAGCGTAAATATGCGAAGTGGAATTCTGTTTATTGTTTTGTACGGCTTATTGTGTTATTGGGCTTCAGAATGGAGAATAACGGAATATACTTCACCGTTAGAGGGATTAACGACGTACAGAGAACGATGTTTGAAATTTCGTTATGCAATTTGTTTGTAACGCTTGCATTGCTTGTTGTGTTTGTAGTGCTTTTAGTAGAGTTTGTAGTGAGTACAACGTCGTTTTTTAGTTTAGTTTTTCGATTTCAAGTTGATCCGCTGGTGTAACAGGGCCAATTCTCTTGAATCCAGGGTTGCCATTAGCAAAATTCGATGGTCTTCACTGCCGTCAATAATATAAGGTAAATTGCATGACGTTAGCATTTTCATGTTGTCATTTGAAATGAGTCAATGGAAATATAACGGGCTAAGTGTTTAAATAACAAGAATTTTTCTTGTTTAAGCTATATTGCAAAGGCCTTCATATTAATCGTGCACAGGCAAAAAGTATGGAAGTTCTTATGCTATAATTCTGGATCCGTGTGAATAATTCTGGGTCCTAAGTAAGAAACTTATTTACCTTGTATAAGTAATAATTCTGTCTTTTCAACAAAATCCACAGTAATGATGACGTCATGTATTTTTCCAGTCATATAGTGGAAATCTCGATAATATTAATTCGTTCGTTTGTTTGTGTGTCTTTCATTAGAATTGTCTGTATAAGTAATGAGTCGGACACGGAAAATCACTGTATTTTCATACAAACGAGAAATCACAACAATACTATAAAACAGGACGTATAAGGTGGCTGCCCTAGTTAGTTAAACAGAATAAAAAAGACAAAAACAGGAACTATAAGCGGAAGTTGCCAAAAGTGTCCGACAAGAAGCCCATCATCTATGGAACGGTGCCAGATAGAGAGAATGGTTTTCATCATCAGATTCAGCATCCATAAATTGGTTAGACTTAGAAAAAAAACCGGAAGTATAAAGCAGAAGTGCCCCACAAGTGGCCCGAAGTGGCCGATGAGTAAACCCATCATCTGTGGAACGGTACCAGACAGAGACAAACGGTTTTCACCATTAGATATAGCGTCCAAAAATCAGTTAAAATTAATAAAAAATTTGTCCGGAAATATGAAGCGGAAGTGGCTCGAAACTAGCGGAAGTGTACAGTGAATAGCGAATACCGGAAGTGAATAGTCGCTGCAACCGCTTACTAACTTAATGTTTTATTCGGCGTGTTAGTTATTTTCCTTGGAGAATACCCAATTCACACAGCATAAAACACAAGTATTATCATAAAAAAAAAACCTAAGGGTCATTGAGTCAAAAAGATTTTTAATTAGCGCGCGCCTGAAGTGTTTTACAAGTCGTTACAAAAATTCAATTTATTCTACTTCGTGCCATTATCAAAAATAATTATTTTTATCAGCACGCCGAGGGAGAACATTCTTTATCTTAACAAGAAGTAGAACTTTTTGTTGTTGTTGTAAACATTCCTTCAAGAAACTGCTATAAAAAAAGCTACATCTCCCTTAAAAGAGACAACAATTTTTTTTTGTCACACCTGGTGTCTGTGTGACGCACCTTTAATTCCCGCCATTTACACCGAAACCAACCCGCTGAGGGGAAAGCGTCGCGTTTCATAATTCTACCTGGGGGCTTAAAAACGTGTGGGTTGTTGCTGCGTCGCATCGTGCGAGACACACAACGCTCGCAACGTGCATCGTGCTCTTTTGCCGTCTAGGTTGTGTTTATCAGGAGCTCGGGTTTTCGCCGCGCCAGATGGTGGAGCGGCCTCGACGTAGTCGTTTTGGGATAAATGTAGGCGTCGTCGCTCCGTCCCACCCCCCACCTCCTTCCCGTCTTCGTCTTATAACTCGGAATGGTGAAAAGAGGGGGGGGGGTTGTGTGGAGGGGGTAGATTTCCCCCTTTACCTCACGCATACTCCTTGTGATGCAAGGGTTAATGGTATTTTTATGGGTCTTTTGCTTGGACCGAGAGTGTGTGGCAAAACTAGTTAGCGATATTTAAAACCTGGCTGGCCTGCACCTTTCATAGCTGTTGAGCGAAAAAAATATTCGTTTATTGGCCGATTGAGCGCAGTGAGCGAGGTCAAATACTTGACTGCTTGTTACACAATAACGTTCGAAATATTGTTCCGATTTGGCTTAAATTTCGTAGCAAGGGACTATAAGCTTTGGTGCGCGATATGCACGAGTCCGAATATTTATTACTACTCATATATTTTCGGAGATATCGGGTTGTTGGTTGGATGGCTTAGCGTAACTTTTGACGTGCTCCCAGCCGTAGCCAGGGCGCCAGAAGGAGAGAGAGGCACAATTTTTCTAGGTAAATCCCATCGGAAATGCCTAGGTTCTTTTACACGTCACAATCGACATGAGCATGAGACATCACAGAGCCCTTCTCTTCCCGAAAATGCCAGAGATGGTCATGATAACCATCAGGCTAACCATCGGGCCACCTTGCCCAATCCGTTGGATGGTAGACAATTTTTAGTAACGGCGTGAAAGGATAGCGATCAATAAGGCTAGCGACCCGTACGTGAACAACACAAAGGCATTTTCCGTAAAACGCCATTGTTAAATTTCTCTTAGTTTTTAAGAATGAAGACTTGCTTTGGTCAGCCAGAGCATCTAGATTGCGTTTTTAAGTTTTTATCCTGTGAACAAGAGCTAAAATTTGTGCCCGAAGATTACAGTTTTGTGTCATTTTATGCTGTTGCTTGGTTAATGATGGTCAGAGCGCATCTTGACTTGGATTAAATTTTGGACCCACAAACTAATTACGACAAAATAGAATGAAGAAAATAACTACAAGTGGTAGAAAACAATATACTTACTGCGAATTTCGCACGTTTTGAAACATTAACGCAGTCGCTTCTTTCATCATTTCTGCAGAAAATCTCGCGCGTGGTGACAGAGCTACCCAGAAACGCTCGTAAAGATTGGTGTTGGATTTGTTCGCTTGGTTTGGTGTTCGCTTTCAGTGTTAGCTTTGGTGTTAGTTTGAGTTATCGTCAAGAATTTGCTGGGCTCGATGGAAATGAGAATCTAAAAATGCTACATTATTAGCAAAAACTACATTTTAAGCACGATAACCCCCAAGCTAAAATGACGACAAGAACCCCTGAAAATCAGCAATGAAAACGGACGAGCGTGCCGATTCTTTAGCGATTCAGTTTTTACAAAATCTTGCAAAAGGAGGAGGGGAACGCTAAGGAGAGGAAAGGGCGAGGGATAGGACGGGAGAAAAAGCGAAGTATTGCATGTAGACAATTTCGCAGTTAACGTTCAGGTCACACCGACCGAAAACTGGGAAACAACCACGGGCGAAACAAAACCCTGGACGAAACCAGGCATAACTGCTAGTAAAATAATAAAATAATGTATTACAGCATCACTCGCTCGGCCGAGTTATTGTACTCTTTAGCACTCGATCATATGCATAGTGTTGATGTGTATAATTGCTGCTTACATGTCTAACAAACGCCCGCCGATTGCTGTTAATAGGAACTTTGCATAATAGGCGTTGTGCGTGTGGAGTTTTTTTTCCCCTGTAGTGTTGGTTTGTTATTGTAGGTTAGGTTAAACCACCCCCGTAACATGTTCACTACGCTGTCACGTCTGTCCTTCCCACCGTCGTAGCTTTTTGTAAAGCATCCAGCAGAGTAGCTTAATTAAGATACACGATGTGATAATGCAGTCCGGCGTTGTTGGTTCAGTTGTTTAGCTGTACAATATGTTGGTTTTTTTTTTAAGTGAGACAGGAGCCATGGATACGGGCCACTAAAGGCCATGCCACACCGCACCGTAAGTCCGGCATGTCCGTCTCAAACGTAGCCTGCGGACAACGCAGAGCCTCCGTTGCGTCTCCGACTCGTTTCGAAAAATTTCATTTTCCTCCGGTTGACGGACGGTTGGAGTTGTCCGTCAGCCAATCAAAATGCTTAGCGCCACACGTGCGTTTCTCTCGGCGCTCGAGACAAAGATGGCGGCTCCACACCCGACCATCGAAAACTACCGAAAAATGAAAAGAATAATTCTAAAATTAAGTGTACATAACTAGTAGCAATATAAGCACTCGCCCAAATTGGTTTTAGTGGCACGAATGACCCCAATTCAATGCGTAACCTACGGTTTTGCATTCGGACGATTGCATTCCTTTTACTTGGGGGAGGTGGGAATAAAGGGGTCAGCAAGCGTTCTTGGCGGACAGGTGTGGCAGTGGTCTGCGTTTTTCAGCGTTGCTTTACCGGAAACGGAGCCGGACAACGGAGACGGTGACGTTGTGGTGCGTACGGTCCTTTACTGCTCTCATTGAAATCCGTTAAATCCGTTAACTCACTTGACTTGTCCCGAATTTCATTGGGCCGGTTTCGAATGTTATGCAGGCAACGCCTTTCATACGACACAATCATGTTTCCACGAGGCAGTGAACCGAACCACTTGTATCTGATTTGCTAGCGAACCCCAACATTCTATAAGTTCCAATCAAAACCAGTCGACCGAGATTTCTAAGAAATATTATACTCCTACGAGCCCTGTACGATAGATAGGAATCGCATGATCTTGCTATGGAATATGCCAGTGGTGCCCACAGGGAGGGTGGGAACGTAAGGAGCATCTCATTCGTTGCCATTTTTTTTGGGGGGGGGGACGAAGTTCCCCCCACAAACAAAAATTACGACTGACTGGATTATTGTTTTTATGACTTTTTACGGGGGGGGGGGGGGAGGGTAATTCCACCCAAACAACCGGCCAGCCAGTCGCAAACACAGTAAGTTGGTATCATTATCAATACCATCAGACCATAAAACGAACGATGCAGAAGATCGTCTGCAGCCAGCCAACAAAGTTAAAATCTCAGTCGACTTCTACAACTTTCAAATTCCAACTTTGACTGAAATTTAGGACTTATTTCAGGCTACAGTTTTAAAATAAAGTTCAAGAATTAAAATAAACTTCCGACATGACACACTACATAAATATTATAATTATAATTGGTTGCTGCTGAACAGTTTGTTATGTCACGTATTCATATTTTCATACTCGTTCACATTTTTTAAACCTCTCCCTCCCTTCCAAATTTCGCAAAAATGGTATATTTCATAACATGATTAGTTAGTGCTCAAATAATCATGCCATGAAAGTTCCAATTTTTTTTTAGTTGAAAGGGAGAGGGTGTGCCAGCCATAAACAGCCACTGCGATAAGATATCTACAGCAACGTTATTGCGTTGTAACTACTTTAACTGATGTTTAGCAAATTTGAAGGAGAAAAAAATAAAAAAAAAACTTCGAATTTAAATTCAACGAGTTTTTGGCATACCAAATCTTGTTTTAATTATGTACCATAGTCTAAACTGCTAATCGCCAAACAACCAAAATGCTACAACATGTGCAATTTGGTTAAGAAATCGGCTAACTAAATAGCATAATTTCTAAATAGACGAATTTACAAATTTATATTTTTCATTACGAAACGAGTTTATAAAGATCCTACTTTTCCGTGCGGCGAGTGATGTAAATCAGTCCTCATTTCAAAACGAAATATGTAGCTAATATATTTCACTGGCTTTCACTAAATTCACCGGGTGCATTCGGAAACTAACCAGGTTTGAAGCAACTGGTTGTTACGGGCGTGTTTCTAAACTAGAGGGAAAACTGAGATGGATTCCTCTAAGCCACGCCCCACAACGTCATCAAAACCGATTAGTTGAAAAACAGCACTGCCCTACTTGTCGTTCTCAACATTAGAAAAATTAGCAATAATCGCTAATTTCAGCGAGAGAAATGTTATTAAGAACATAATACAAATGCTTATTATTCTCTGTTTAATTGGATTTTGTTTCTAAATTTAGACATTTTCCATATCTCACTTCCTACAGTTTAGACACACGACCATCTCATCTACTACTGGTGACGGCAGCCATGTTGGATCAGTATATGAGCGAGAAAAAAACCTGCCTCACTTGCCTCAGTAGTATCTCAGCTACATGACATCACGCTTACGTAAAGTGGGAGGAGTTTGATCAGGCGTCTCGAGTTAACAAACAGTTTTTCTTACTTCCCTCTAGTTAGAAACACCACCTACCACACGTCACGAGTTTTAACTCAAAATCGTCAGCAGGTCGATTCATCATCGCGATAAACTGCGTGACAGTATTAATTGCAACGCAACGCAGGACTTTATTTACGTACTTGCTGTCAAGAAACGATGAAGTTTGAATCACTATTTTCTGAAGCCTATTTTTGGACTTATAACACCGAAACAAACTCACTCACGTGACAGTGAATAAGTGCAAGGCCCCCCCCCCCCCTCCCTGGGGTCTACTTCGTTTGTAATTGGTAGATAGTCGATTCGTTCGCAATGTTAGCCCCCTGGGACCCCCAGTTACCCTCAGGAACCAAGCACGACGAGCATGGTTTGCTCGGTTGTGTGGTTTACTGCCTGAAGCATAATTTGAATGTTATGCGTATATACAGGCAACCGTCTACAATTAAGACAGATAAGGAGATTTCCCAACATCTACGCGATTAGTATATGCACCAGGGTGTTTCTACTCAGCCAGAGTTCCATAGGAAAATTTTCAGAGGTACCCATGCTGACGGAAACCCAACCTAATTTAAACTCTTTAAAACGTTCCTATAAGGAGAATTATCAAAATTGCTAATAAGCAACAAAAAAAAAAAAAAAACGTCAGCCCAATTACTAACTATGCAGAGTTATCGTACTGATGTGTTGCTAAGGTTTCTGACCTGATTAGTAACGCATTTAATTTAGTGCAGCGCTGTCAGATGACAGTTTTGTCGAAATTCATTTAACGACATTTAGTTACAGAAATTGAAAGAAAATGAACTGTTAAATAAGTTACCTTAAGAGAAAAATCTGATGCACCTTAGTTCTCAATTTTAGCGGGGTCGCGAAGGGGGGGAGGGAAGGGGGTGGGATGGAGGGGAGAGACCCTCATTTTGCCAACTCGACTTAGGATTTTGCCAACTAGGTTTGAAAATTACAGCCATGCAAAAAAATACTTTGGAGTATAGGGGCCCAGCAAACACTATAAGCTCCCCACTGGGATCAAAAGCATTTCACAATGTTTCAGATGATTATTTCTGGTTTTCCGAAACAAACTCTGAAGCAAATTTCCCTGTTTTTCCTTAGTCGTTCTTTAGCGTGAAAGGTTTCAGAAAAACTTTAGTTTTGACTGAATCACTTTTATTTTTTAGAGCTATCTTTGCAAATAACATTAATCTTATTTTATGCGTGAAAAATAAATGATATGTTTAATCTTCAAGTTTAGCCTTAACACCTTTAATCTATTTTAGTTTAAAAATAATTTGTGTGAACTGGCCCGAATCCACCCGTTGAGGATAGGAATGGGGAGGGGGTGGGGTAGACTGGAATAAGTCTACGTTTTGGACCTTTAGCCTATTGAATGACTAAAGGCGGGATGACTCCCTTCCCTGCCGCAAGCAGAAATTGTTTTAGAAATGTACTATTGAAAGGTGAAAAATTATGCAGTCTTTTGCTCAGTGATGTAACTACAATGAGGCAAAGAAAGCAGAGCCGCCTCCAGCCCACCAACTTTCAGCCCCCCCCCCCCCCACCGACTCATTGGCCCAAATTTAAATTTTTGTGTAACCGCAAAATATCAGAAAGTACTGTATTGCTGCACTTCCGCGAAAGTTGTGTCTTGTGTGGTAAAAATTAATTGTTTCATTTTTTTTTTGTGAAGGGCGGGGAGAGGGGCCTCCATTGGACAGAAACTGCATTTTGTTGTATGGACTGTCTCCACTGGGCTCTCGCTTTGTGTGGCAAAAACTGTATTTCTTTTAAGAGTAAGGGCGGGGCTCCACTGGGCTCTTGCCTTTCACGGCAAAACTGCGGGCCCCGCTGTGCTCTCGGGCCCGGTGTACACTGCGTTTTTTTTAACGCGCGTTGACGCTGCATTATCGCATTTGTGGTGTGGTTTACGTCACATCTGTTGGGTACTGCACGCATACCTGCGTCGACGTTGCGTTACCGCACATCCATCGTGCGTTCCTTTTTGCACCGCACTTCCCCCTGTCAACGCAGCGTTAACGCAAACGCACCTACGTCTCTCATATCTTGTGTGACTTGAGCGGTGCAAGTATCCGTCGTTTATCGCAAAAGCGTTACCAAAAATGGCGTCAAATTTCGAAGAAGCAGACATTGAATCGTTTATTGGGGGAGTAACGAACTATCCCGAAATATGAAATGTCGTTGCAGAAATGATTGAAGACTCATTGAGAAGTAATTAAAGAACTTATCCGAATTTTTTAGTTAATCTGCAAAGGATGTATAACATTTTCCCCGTACGTCTTAAATTAGTACATGAATGTAGGCTACCAAATATCGTCGCATTGGTTTGAAAATATATTTTTTGTACACGAGGTAGGCGAAAAAAGCAATATCGTCTCATTGGTTTCAAAATATCATTTTTTTGGGCACGGGGTTAGCAAACTGGATTGCGGCCGAATGCGTACTGGCGTTACTTCACGGTCATGTGTGCACTGATTGCTAACGTCAACGCGCGTTAAAAAAATACGCATGTGTGCACCGGGGGGTAACGCAATGTCGACGGAGGTATTTGTACACTACCCAATAGATGTCACGTAAACCACACCGCCAATGCGGTAACGTAGCGTCGAGGCATGTTGAAAAAACGCACGTGCGCACCGGGCCTAAAAGCATGTCCGGCTGTGCGCAGCTCTATACTAAAACCGCACTCAACTTCTGACTGGAGGAATAGTTAGAGAGCCGTTTTACGAACTATTTTCGTTTGTTCGTATCCCTACGCGCTCAGCTGTTCTAAAACTGATAAATATTTTCTTTACGTGACGTTGTCGTTGGCCTTCAACTCCTTTAAACTTTTTTTTCACATATACTGACGTGCAGGCAAAAGCAGAGTAAAGGAGCTTTTCATCATTTGCTGGTGTCTGTCGTCTGTATGCACGATAACTTTTGAATCCATTGTCAGATTCATTTCACATTTCCACTTGCCATCTCTGCCCTATTTTTGGATTTAAGCTCGCAAATGACTAAAATTAGGTAAGAGGTTTCGTGGATTTGAACTTTCAACTATCCAAGTATATACATCAACATAGGCTGATTCTTCACGGCTTTTATTTTTGTGTGCTATTAAAATGCTTTTGAAATTAATTTTTCATTTTAAAAACCTGATAATTTAATTTTTAAATAACTTTTTTTTTAAGTAAATGTCCTCTCTTTATTTTTTAATAACCAACACGTGAATAGCCTTGCAAGACTTTCACAGATTTTATTGAGTGAGCAAACAGTCTTTCAGAGGAAAAAACAAACAAACAGGAAATAAATGGCATTACGAATACGAGTTAGAATGCTTTGGCTGGCGACGTAAAATGACCAAGCTGAATGATGCAGGAAAGTATTACGTGAAAGGTAGCGCCATTCAGAATATTTATTTATATATGTTTATTTTGGCGTGTGGTTATTTAAGAGCTTAGTTTCATTTTGTCTTTCCTGTGTCACACGGATTTGTTACAGTCAGTAAAGCCTATATAAATGTTGCAAATTATTTTCTGTGGCTTTCCTGTGTGACACCTTTTTGCTACGTGTCAAGCCCTTGTATATATTGCAAACGTTATGGTACCGTAGGTGCAGTAAAAATTGGGAGAGGATGCGCGATTTTAGTGCGCATTTATTCAGTATTGAGTTAAACATATTTTTTATTTTCCAGGAAAGAGATGGAGCGGGGGGGGGGGCCACAAGCTTCTCTTTCGTAAGATTTTGTAGTCCTGAAAAGGACAGTTTTTAGCTCTGAAAAGAGCTTTTGTTTTCAAGCAGACAGTAGTTGATGTTTAGAGATCTTCAGTTCTACTTTGAGCAGTCTGTGTCTTCATTTGTTGAACTTGAGTTGTTATCTGAATTGTTTACATCACAGGCGATTCGTTTCACAATAATATCAGCTATCCCATCGCTTTTCCACAAGTTGTTTTCTTCATTCTCAGTGTGTTTTACAAGTTTGGCCCACCCTTCCGTTGTCACTACAGCAAGTGCTTTCGGTTAAGTTCATGGACTTCTTTAAGTTTGAATGTTCGATCATTTGCATCAATAAATCTCTTGATCTGGCTCGACGTCATTTCAATGCGGTTCACAGTGAAGCAAACGCAACATTGAATATAGTATGACCATGACGTGAAGCAAGTTCATCAATTTGGTATATGTCGTATTGTTTTCGTGCACGTTGAAATAACACAAGCAATTCACGACGCCCATTGCCGTCCGCCCAAAATTTGGCAAACCACCATCATCGTTTACGGCAGCTCCTATCATTTTACCTGGGAACTGTACGTACCTTAATATCTATAAACTGCGAGGATCTTTTGTCTATTTGCGGAAAGTGTGAAGTCATCGTAAATTTTTAGCCGAGTTCGAGTACCAACGGAGTTAGAACGCTTCCTGGCTGGCGGCGTAAAATGACCAGCGCTGGTTGCAAATACCTTTTTGATTTGGAAGACTGCATCTCATGAAACGCTTGTTCAGTCTGCCGCATCCTTTGCCGCGTCACTTACCGAATTGTCTGGATGCTGTCGACGTAGTTTGCTATAAACATTAACTACTGTCTGCTTTTGCGATGATGTCAAGGGCTTTCCTTGGGAGTGGGGTTTAAAATATTTGTGCGGAGAGACGACCGCCATTTTTAAAACTGCCGCGTCGTCTGCTCCGAGCCGTAACCATTGTCGTAACCATGGCAACTACTTGCATATTTTCGAAATAGGAACAGGTCGTTTAATATCTCCGAATAAAGTGTCACGTTATATTAAAATTATAACCTCCTTTTACCAACAAAAAGGAATAGTTTGCGTGAGTTATTTCATCGTGAAACTTTATTATTTTAACGGACTATTTTCTCTGCACCAGAACACAAACAATCGCTACTGCAAGAGTCGGCCCTTAACTGATTTCTCCAGTAAGAAGTTGAGTGCGGTTTTAGCATAGCTAGTGACGAAAGAAGAGTGTAGCGTTGTGAGGTGGTCGGAAAGTTTCGTCGTACCAGTGGTGTGGTTGCATGTGGGGTTTTGGGGAAGAGGTGTGGAACGAGTGGAAAATGAAGGCAGTTTGCCCCAGCGTGGGTGGGACCACGTTGTCTCGTTATACGCTGTTATGACATTCCCTCCTCCTTCTCCCAAACTGCGCGAGCCATTCTTATTATAAAATGAATTTACAGCAACCGTTATACGGTCTCACGAGACTGCAGTGATGGGCGTTGAGGTAAACGGGAGGGCTGCTTGTTTGCTTATATTCACCCCTCTATTATCGCAGCGATCTCGCCACGAAATTGGCTCTTGTTAAATAATTTTTGCCGTGTAAAATTGGCGATCACGTACAATCACACTTTTGTGGATTGTAGTTTTTCGTAACGGGTTCATCTATAAATAAAATTTTAAACTCACTGAATGACAGATATATGGAGAAACAACAGGGAAACAGGGATGGCCCAAGAATTACTTTATTGGGGAAGCGGCAGTGGGGCAACAATTTTTGTCAGGGGGAGGGGGGGCGAACCAAAAAATTATACTTTCGCGGTCCAACTCCACCCTCAAAACAATATAAAACCAAAATAGCACGTGCTTAACTTAACTCTCTTTCTCACACCCAACGTTCTTAACTGTATCCTTCCCCCAATTTTTAGGAATATTCCGGGGGAGGGGGGAATTTGGTAGGGACAAAAATTGGGGGGGGGGGGGCTTGCCCCTTCCCCCTGCAACGCCCCTTTAGCGTCGTCCCTGATATAGCATACAGCTTACATATAGCATATAGCTACGTAACATCACAGGCTTTGATCATGGGGTACCTTGAAGAAAGTTCGAGCGAGAAAATTCCGCAAAAAAAGTTCCTAGGAAAAATGAAGAGTGTAATTGCAAACGGGCATGAGTCACTTTTTGAAAAAATTCCAATTATGAGCGATAGATGGCTCCAGTGGTATTACAAATGTGTAAAATCTCCAGGTAAAATTTCAGGGCCCAAGTCACTCTGATAGCAGTGCTTCAAAGTAAGACCAAAAGGGCTTTAGTCACAAAAAATTTACTTCCAGAAGAGCCAATGCACATCGGGCCAATCGTAATGCACAAACCGAGTCACGTGACAAATGGCCGCCGTGTTTGTAGTTTCCGTGTGTTGTTCCTGCTAAACAAGTGTTTTTTCTGGTGCATAATGAGCGACGCGAGTGATACAGAAGCTTTAGTTTTGTCCCCAGACAGACCAACAATGAAAACGTTAAATCCTAGTAAGTGCAAAACGAATGTTTTCAAGGGAAAGCGACGTAGTAGCGAAGGAAAGAGCCCGACTGTGGCGTCCCAGTATACAGGTGGTTGGTGCAATGGTGCGTCATTGACAGAAGCTGAAATTAAGCATGCGTTTCACAAACTTTATGCGGGTAACAACAAACTAAAGCAGGCATTTGTGGAAGCGGGTGAACATTAAACCCTCTGCTGCCAAACGGCCACGCAAAGACGAGCCACGAGTCCGTTCAATTAGTGTGGTGTATCGTGTTTGTAGCGAAAACAGAGGCAATCTACACATGTGTTTGACTGACTGACCATATGGTAAGTGTTTTTAATTTATTGACTTTCTTAAGTGCTTAACATTACAACATGACATTGTAATGTCATAACATCAAAACAGGTTTTTATTTACTGAAACCGTTATATTTTATTTTTTTGACAGTGTCGGTGTAAATACTAACACTGCTTTAATAGGTTCAACTATAGGGTACAAGGTTTCCGCTTGCCATGTGATCATAAAGACTGGGAAACTTACAACCAAAACACCTAATTTTAATACATAGGTACCTACTAAAGATATTATTGATGTTTCGGTAATTATGTAGTTTAACCGAACCACTCCAAATCACTCAGTATTTTTACTAACCGACGCAGATCTTCATCCTCTTCCTATTTCAGATTTAAAAATAGGGGGGGGGGGATGTGTTTTATGTTCTGAAAAAAAAAATATTGAAAACAAGTCACACGACAGTAGCAGGAAAACCTGATTCCATCACAATGAAAGAAACGGAAATTATTTTTCTTCCTCATTTCTCTCCAAATTACGTGCCTCACTCAGCGCTGCAGCGCTCGCTGCGGCTAAACACACAACATCAGAAACTGCAACCAAACTCTTTGCTACATAAACTGAAAAACCGCCGGCAACGCGAGCAAGGCAGCATGGTTTGTAACATTACTTTCAGTTTTCTCGAAATCACCTTTTCGTGCTACTCTGTATCCCAGAACATGGCCGCCGCTTCAGCACGGCCGGGCCGATCGTTTTACGTGGTTTAAAAGCGTTTTTGGAGAACTAAAAACGTGTTCGGAGAACTAAAAAAAACATTTTCTCTATTTTTATAACGTGAAATGAGAAAGGGTGAAGAACTGCGTCGGTACCTACCAAAATTCAGTGATTGTTCGTGGTTTGGTTACACTACATAATTAACGATGTTTCATCTTAAAGATTTTAATAATTAGAAAAAAAAAAGGTCTCTGGTATTGTAACTTCCAGAAAGGCCTCAGTCACAAGTTAGTCGAAATAAAATTCCTAATAAAATCATAATGTTAAATCACAGATGTTTTTGTCACACTATGACAAGCCTTTAGGTTCCCATACAATTGTTGGAAGTAGTAAGCTTGGCTACTATGGTAAAAACCATCCAGAAAAAGAAATTGACTTTAATATTTTTTTTAATGACTTATTAAGCCCCGTTTGGAATTACACTTTTCAAATCTGCGTTAAAATATCCCGGGGGGGAAAAAAAAGAGTTACGAAAGTCGTACCGTGGAGAAATTCGTACCTTACCTGGTGAAATTCGAGCAAAGGCAAATTTCCTAACTTAACCTACAATAACAACAACATTTTTTTCCTCCCCTAACTTTTTTCCCGACGTTTTTCAGTGTACCCCTTTTTCCCCCTGAACCTTTTCTCACCTAGATATTTTGTCCGCAGAATTGTTATCAGCAGACTTATTTTTACCACCCCTTTTTCCCAGTATATGGAGCCTACCTTTTTTTCCCCTCTCACGTTATCACCGTGGACTTTTTACTTTCAATTTTTTTACGGACTTTTCTCACCCCCCCCCCCCCCCTCCCACTTGCGATGTCATAATTACCCCCAACGTTTTCAAGTCAGGGAGACTAATCTATTTTTCGTTACTCGTAAGTAATTCACTGCAATACACCGAGTTTTCCAAAAACAAAAACTGCGGTGCCTAGTATCACCATACCCATCTGTCTATTTTCGTAAGTTAACTCACATGCAGTAGCCTACACCAAGGGTGAAATCTACTACATTAATAGAGCTAACTAAAATATTCGAAAATAATTATTCTGCGTGAATAATTTTTTTTGGTAGTGGTGGGGGGGGGGGGGTTGAGTAGGGTTCAGGGTTGCAGGAGATTGTAGAAAATTATTACAATATTCAAGCTTTTACACGTCTTGGTAATTCGATTTGTTTGTCGTGTTTTTTGGAGAAAGAAAAGGCCAATTGGGGAAACTACGAATTCACCTTGCCCACAGTGTGAAAAATAGTACTTCTTTTGTAAATATTTTGGTCCACAAAAAACTGACGGCCCAAAGTTTTCTTCATCTTTCCAAGTTAGCACCCCCTAGAATCAGGAGAGGACAGAAATTTTCTCGTTGGTTTCTGTCCTCTCCTGGTTCTGATGGGTGCTAACTAGAAAAGTTGGACGTAAGAAAATTTCGGGTCATCAGTTTTTTTGTGGACCACCGTGTACTATGGCTGGGTTGCGATTTCCTTCACCTCACCCGTGTGATTTTGAAAAAAATATAATATCCAGGATATACAATAATTATAATATAACGCTGCACACTATGTTCTGGTTGCGTCTTTCGGATGGCTAAAACATACTATTCTTTAAAAACTAGCCGCAAAGCAGAACGTTTGAGTACAACACGAGGAACCCGAAAGAAAGAATTACCTCAGCCCGTCGAAATGTGGGATTTACATGTAGCCTACTGTGCACCATTAAATATGGCGATGTGGGTTTACGAAACGTCCAAGCTGAACAAGCATGTCGCTTAATCATGAAGCCTTAAGTACTGAAAATTTTGTAAAACTATTCCTAAGTGTGTTCAGTATTTCGGTAAAATCCCTGACTTGGAAATATTGTGTACTGTTGTGTACTCTATCGGTGATTTTGGTCTTAGTAATCCGAAATCCAAGAGACACGGCACAGCAATCCCCCTGTTGCATCATCCGTCCAGAATGATCGCCTGCGGTTTGACCTCGGTCTCCCATGTTAAAGCTGGAATTTCGGTGCTTAATTTCTCGGCCGTTTTTCAACATTATCCACTGAAATTTGGTATTTGAGCTTTGTGGGACTTGGCCAACACTTGTACCAACTTTTGTTAATTTCCAAATGACACATCGGAGATCTGGTCCTAAGCTGGAATCGTGATTTTCATTTCTGGCTTATTTGACTTCTTGGCACGACACGTTCCTACAACGCTCTCTACAGATCAAACTATTTGTTATAGAAAGCTGGTTCTTAGCTCATTTTACAGGTATTGCACTGTAGATGTGCCCTTTCCATAAGTCGACGCGCCATTAAGCCTCATCTCCCCCTTTCCATAAGCCCTTTTCTAATTTTAAGTAGTTCAGAGGTTATTGAGCTCTAAACGACCAAACTGATTGTTTTAAATTATTTTAAACGTTGTTATTGTGAAACAATGCCAATTAGCAAACGCCAGCTGCAAGACGTAGACTAAAGATTAAATGATTTGTTTCTATATTGCTTTGTGCAAATAGTAATTGATAAAAGATACAAAACATTAAAACAACCTAATAAACGGCTTGGTACGCCAAAGTAGCACGAATTAGAAAACAAAAATGGGCTCGTTTGATGCGTAAGGTAAGGTTTAACTGACCCGAAGTCAAAACAGCAAAGAACAGCAAAGGGACAGAAATAAACTTTCCTGTAAGGTTTAATATACTGCAGTGTTGCTGTGCTGTTTAGTCCACGTCAAACCTTACTGCTGTATCCAAGCTTTACACACAAAAATACATTTAAAGCCAGAGCCCAAATTTCAAAACTTCTCATGGCCAAACAAACGATACACCTTTCTCAAACACCCAAACACCCAAACACCCAAACACCTTTCTCACATCGTCTGCTTTCCGTTCAACGCCCTACTGATGATACATATACAATTTTTCAAGACTTTCAAACACTTTTCCATGCATGGAATTTCATTGTTACTTGCAAGGACTTTTCCTGGTATTCAAGGACTCGCACGAACCCTGAATACCTGTCAAGCTATCCAAAGCACATAAGACGATTAGTTTTTTAACAATTTCCAGCGACGTTGTTTAGCTAAGTAGAATGCACCAATCATTAGCTGATCTACCGTGTGCAAAAGTAAAAATGGTAAAAACAATAGAATACCGCAGTTAGGTTTGACGTGGACTAAACAGTGCAGCAACACTGCAGTATATTGAACCTTACGGGAAAGTTTATTTCTGTCCCTTTGCTGTTTTGACTTTGGTTCAGTTAAACCTTACCTTAAGCATCAAACGAGCTCGTTTTTGTTTTCTAATTCTTCAACACTCGTGTCACAAGAAATTTAATTCCTAAGCCATTAGGTCACGTTACCCTTGTGTTACACTTGATGATGTGCATTTTCATGTGCAGTTCAACAATGAAAACGACTTTGTATGCGGCCTCTATAGTTGGGATGATCGGAATATTTTAGAACAGACACAATTCTGCTATACGCCATTCTGCATAGATGTCCCAATTTCGGGATATAATTTTAACCTTTAATTTTGAAAGTTTACCAAAATTCCAATTTCATAAACCTTTAGTAAACCAGGCCAACCACCGAAAGTCTTCCCTCAGCGTTTGCCAGGCGGACTAATAAATGGCCATAATATTGAACCGTATTTGACCGATTCCAACCCGAAGATTTTAAAGAAGGGTTTACCGAATTTTAGAGTTAGCAGTGCCTTTCATCGATGTTGTCAGCATTTAAGTATTCAGCGAGGTGTTTTCCGTTTAAGTCTAGATTAACATTGTAGCCCTCTGCAGGAGTGTATAGATTTTTAATCTAGATTGCATTATTTTTTCCTAGCAGGAGTTCACCTTGCAGACAGCCGCTGCCTCTATGCTCCATTCTGTCCATGGTATTATTTCCATCTTTTCAACTGAGAAGGAAATGTGAAAAAGGCAGAAAATCCGTTTGATATTTTATAATAACACCATACGAAAGTCAGTGTATTTGTTCGGAAACCCAGCGTAGGCTAAGGGTGGGGGTTGGGGGGAGGGAGGTGTGAGGAAGGTGCGAATCATGATGCTATCTGCTG
>JAHWFP010209302.1:13783-27735 GCA_023313725.1 Lithobius niger | reverse complement strand
CCCCGGCTAAAATTGCTGCCCCACTGCCGCCTCCCCACTAAAGTGATTCTAGCGTCGTCCCTGGGCGTGCGCCTCAGTATTTTCGTTGGTAGCGTTGTCAAGACTAGTGTTAGACAAGCGGCACATTGCAAACCTGCTGAATCTTTTAATTATTGTTAAAAACTATCGCTCTAATGATTGTTTGGCTTACAGTTAAATGCTTTATTATTAACATTTTGTAATCTAGGGAAGGCACTTTGCACAGCGGTAATTATTGTTGTAAAAAATGTCAGAATTATTAGCGGCGGCAGCCCCACCCCCTTAAAAAAAAATGTGCCTCTTTATTTTTAGTCGGCGACGATGGCTCACATCTTTAGTGTCGGATGTGAAAAGAAGCTAAAAATAACTAAACAGATTTTTAGTTAGATTTTTTCAGGTTCTTGAAGGGAGGGGGGGGGGGTATCGAAAATCTGGTAGTAACATTTTCATTTCCTCCGGCCGCCCCTGACCATAAATACTGACCGGTCCCTTAGTGCTAGAACCTGAGGTCGTTCCATTCCATATACTTTTTTCAAGTCCGCAAATTGATTTAGTGAAGCGGTCCAGCACGGACTCCAGAATGTTGTTGATATCCACAAATCTTGTACTTTTACAAGCCAGTGTTTAAAGATGAATTACTTCAGTAACCATTTAACATGTAATTTATTCCTTATGCTTTGCGCTACATGATTACAACAGAAAACGCAAATTTCCGTCTTATGCTGTCAACTGAAATGTCTTCCTTTGTTTTCTTTGTCTGCAGTTCCTTTTTCTGGGAAACACCGGCCATGAATTCCATGTTTTCTTTGTGCCTTCTTGGAGTTGCCTTGTGTTTTACCGCTGTAGCTGCGGAGAAAAGCAACGCCTGCAATAAACTAAAGTCTGACGCTAAACTGGAAACTACTGATGTAAGTGATGCAGTAAAAATGTATGCTGATTGTTACGTGTTATGAAAACTCTAATTCTTAGCGGAATTTGTCCCCCTTGGAAAGAAATCCATAGCCCACGTATCTCATGACATAAATGTAATGGGGCGAGGGAAATCGTCTAACTGGAAAATCGCATAATTGGAAGAACGTGTAACGGAAAACAGTATAACGGATTATCATCTAACAGGAAATTCGTATAACGGAAAAGCGTCTAACTGGAAATTCGTATAATGGAAAATCGTTAATATCCCTGCCGCGCTCGCTGCGGCTATACATGTAACATCAGAAACCGCAGTTAGACGTTAATTCAGTTAGACGTTTATCCATTATACAATTATCCATTAGACGATATTCCGTTTAGATGCTTTGCCAGATTTTTTATTTAGGCAGATTTTAGACAATTATCCCATTAGACAAATTTCCAGTTAGACGTTCGTCCGACGCCCCAAATGTGATATTCATCTGAAATTCATCGTAATATACATCTGATAAAGCGACTGCCCAATTAGTTATGCATTCACCGTTACGCGGATAATGGGGGGAAACAGGAAAACAGTACGACGCAAAGATGCGGACTTCCGGGGTATTTGTCACAGCCTTAAAGGCCGGTTGTCACCAAATTATCATTGCAGCATCTAGGCCTATCACGTTCTCTGTCACAGGAAGCAAAGGAATGCACAAAGCAAAACTTTTAAACGCACCAAACAAGCCACGTGACTCTTTAATTATTCAGTAAAAATGTGGTACGTCCTCATGCACCTGGAAACAAGCCATAAAGATTAACGATATTAATGCCACTAGATGGCGCCAGGGGATTTTCTTTATAGTTTTCCATGGCACCATCTAGTGACATTAATATCCTTAATCTTTACAGCTTGTTTCCAGGTGCACGAGGGCGTGCCAAATTTTTACTCAATAATTAAGAAGTCACGTAGCTTGTTTGTTGCGTTTAAAAGTTTTGCTTTGTGCATTCCTTTGCTTCCTGCGAGAGAGAACTCGATAGGCCTACAAGCTATCGAGTTTATTACACCCACTGACATGCAATGTTCAACTAAAAGATCCTTGTGTCACCTCAAGACGTGACGTCAGAGTGATGACATTTTTTGTGTGCCGTAGTGATGCTAAGGGGCAACTTTCCCGCACGATAATGACATTTTTTATTTTTAATATTGATTTTTTTCAGCCCACCCTAATCCTTATACTTTTAAAGGGGAAACCTTGGTGGGTCCCTTTATCCTTACGCGGCTCAGAGTGATGAAATGTTTTGTGTGTGGTAGTGATGCTATAAGGCAACTTACCCACACTATTTCATTTCGACTTTCTACATTTTTATTTTAGCAGCCCACCTTAATAATGATCCAAAATGGCTGCCACCAAGTTTGCGTTCCCAACCGAAATTCCTTAAGCATACCCGCCATGTGGTCGCCGAAGGCTTGAGTGATCAGGCTTTGGACTAGAAACTTAGCGGCAACCATTTTCTGTCTGATATCACTACTTTCAGTACGGTAGCGAAAATTCGTCTGGTCCCTTTGTTCTTATACGGCTTTTGTACGACACCATATACAGGGTGTAAAGGTGTAACAGAAATGTATGTCACAAATGAAGACGCATGTTCTACGTAACAAACTGATGAAAAAAATCCATATGAACATATATCAGGAACTGCGTCCTTTTCGAGATATTTTTCCTTTCAGCGATACAAGTGCACATCCAAGATCCAGGGCGAAGTGAAGGCTCAAATAACAAAATTTAGGTTTTATTGTGGTTTTCCTCTGGTGAGGTTCCCCAGAACTACTGAACAGATAGGACGGACCTTTTCTACCCCCTATCTATAGTTATGACTGAAACTGAGTTTCAACTGCTTGATACTGGAAGGGTCGTCCGTACATTCACATGTCAGGCATTAGCCTACGCCGCTTTCGTCCTGGATCTTCGATGTGCACAGGTATCTCTGCAAGGAAAAATTTCTCGATAAAGACGCATTTCCGGATATATGTTCATATGGAATATTTTCATCAGTTTGTTCTGTAGAACACGCCCTTCATTTGTGACATACATTTCTGTTATACCATGTATTTTTGTAGTTATCTGTGCTTCATTAGATTAATAACAAAATGGATAGATAGCATCATCAGAATGTTAGCTTGCGAAAATTTGGGAATAACAGTGTTCCCGTGAGAGATCATTTTGACTGGGGAATAAAGAATCTGTTAACCCCCTCATGCTTGACCAGAAAGGAAAATGTGCAACGCTTGCTACCCAGATTTCAAACAAAAGCCGTGGAGTCATCCGATCTCTACTGAAATCGCTGCCCCTCCGCCTTTTTTCTTTTTTTTTTACCCACATTTTTTTTAATGTATAATTTTTTATTTTAATCTTTTAGGGAAGATGGTATTATTGTGCAACGACCAGAATGACAGAAGAAAACTTTTGTTACGTCGACATAAAATTTTTGGATGAAAATAAAGAAGAACATAACAGAACCTTTGTTAATACCAAGTAAGTGTTCAAAACGGGAAATCGTGTTCAAAAATAGCAAGGTGTATCTTAAAGGTAGAACACAAACAGTTGCCAGCCACGCCTGCACTCGGGATGGTTGTGGCGCGTTTTCATTCGCTTTAGGCCTAATTGTAACATTAGTAAAACCAGAGCAGAGAGGGCGCTTTGTAACTACTCCAGCATTAACTGATCGTTTACTTGAACTGATGACGTTTGCAGAGGCTTGTTAACACGTTGAGCGATCGGGGAAAACCCGTAATGAGTATGGTGGCTGTGATGTATGAATGTTAGACTCATACCGTGGGTTCAAACCTAGACTAAAACATTGGAAGCAGCACATTCGTAGGCTAGCAAATTGTGGACATTTTTAATTGCAGGCAGCATTTTTTATCAACCCATGTGACTCAAGCCGTCACATGTCAACACGTCAGTATGGCAGTCTGGCAGTAGGTCAATATATCAGTATAGCGGTAAACATGTATGGCTCTCCTAATGCTATGGAAATATGATAAGCTGGGTTAGGGTTAACATGTAGGATATAAGAATTGCTAACATTGTCATGCCACAAGTGATGACACGACAATACCGGCGAATAAAAAAAAAAAGAAAAAATCTATTGTCTAGCTGAAAAAAATCATTATTATTTTTTTTAACTGTAAGACATATATTTTTTGTTAGTGGCACTGTAACCTTATGAAATTATATTTTATTTATTTTATTTCAGATGCACTTTCAAAGAAAATAACTTGCATTTATGAAAGCTGTAAACAAGAATTGAAAAAAAAAACACTTTATAAAAAAAGCCTGAAACGTTGTGGCTTTCTTGAATTAGTAGATCCTCGAATTTGTAGATCCTCGAATTTGTAGATCCTCGAATTTGTAGATCCTCGAATTTATTCTGCCACAAGCAGAATTGAACGGGACGCAAACTTGATCTTTGAACAGCATTTTTGGACAGCATTCTTTTGCTGGCTTGAGAAAAGTTTAGGCGGCAAGGTGCCCCCCCCCCCCCCCTGCCCCCCATTCGCTATCCCTCTGAGTCCATAAATAATCAAACGATTGGTTGTTAATATGCGTACGACGACGAGTTTGAAAATCATTGGACTTATCACTTCTTTGTATAACATATAAAAAAGTGTATTAAAAAACTATGATGAGTCATTAATACCGATTTTCTAAATTTAGTTGATCAAGGATGATTAACTGCTAAATAAATACGGATGCAAACCTATTTACGTTGCCTTTTGGACTTAAATGTCTGAATGGGGAATTCCAGTCTGACATTTAAGTCCAAAAGGCAACGTAAATAGGTTTCCATCCGTATTTATTTAACACTTATCGAGTCCAATTGGCTTTCTGTCCAGTTCATGATTAACTGCTTTTAGAAATATTTCTTCATGAAATGAAATAAAAGTGAAAATTCTGAAAAACTTAAAAATAACTTGATTACAGGACAAAGCAACCTGGTTTCTACTACTACACTGCCAATAGAAGTGAGACTGGACGTGACACACCAAAAGAAAAAGGTATGACTTTTTTCTACTTCTGAACTAAAAATTTATTTCGTTGGTAACTTTGTTATAGTATGTTAGAATGTATTTGAAGTGTATCTTTTTTTAAACACTGTCGTTATTTAACTTCGACTTCAGCTTACTTTCGCTTTCAAAAACAAATTCTGAACTTCAGTTATATCATTGTAGACTGTTCGTCTCGCAATAGCTTTCTGAAACTAAGTCAGCGTGCTTATGTAAGGTTTTGCATCAGTATTAACATGAAGAGAAACAACGCCGCAGAATTGGAAAAATATAGCAACAGTCAGGGACGACGCTAGAATCACTTTACGGGCGTAACTAGGGTTTTGTAATGAGGGGGCAACAATACGCATTTAGCCGAATGGTGTGGAGGGAGAACCGAATAAGAGCACCGGAAGCTGATGCATTTTTGCTATTTTCCGGCCTTGTAAAGTGCCGTTGAAAATATTTTTATAAAACCAGCTTTGCTGACTGCATTATACGCATAAAAAAATTTTGTAATGTAAATCTTTCAGTTTTTCACACTAGATACTTATTTTTTTTAATTCCTTTGTTGGGAATTTTGAGCAAAATATGAAGTTAGTAATTCTTACTGTTTGTTCTTATTGATTTTCGTATTTCTCCGTTTGTTACCTGGTTACTTTAGTGATTTAAAGGAGAAACAGTAGAAGTACAAATTAGCTAAGATGAAAGTTGTGTCATTTGACCTCAAAATGCAGCCATCTAACGGTAAATAATTTTTCAGCTATGGAAAAAGTGACTTGGCCAATTTGTCGATTAAGCTTTCAAAATCTCACAGAGGGGGCGAATCGTCCCTTTGCCCCCCCCCCTCCCCACTCGTTACGCCACTGGGGGCGGCATTGGGGCAGCAATTTTAGCCAGGGATGCGACCCGAAAAATGCTTACTTTTGAGGTCCCCCTCCAAAAAAAGAACTAAAGTAAAAATAACACTCTTGCAATTCTTTCTCACACCAAACGTTCTCAACTGTTTTCTACACCATTTTTTGGGAATATTTTTAAATGCAGCTGAAAAAAAAATTATTTCACAACTCTCACAGTAACAACTATGCTCCATTGATGTGACCTCAAGTCCTTCCTGTCGCTGGGAAAGAAACTAACGTAGTTTTCTTAATAAGTAACCAGCATTCTCTTAGTTTATACGTTTGATTTTTATCTGATGGTGGGGGGGCGCCAGGCGGGGGCGGCCAAAAATTTAGAAGGGCGAGCGCCCCCCCCCCCCCCCCTTAGCGTCGTCCCTGGCAACGGCACAGCTCGTTGGCGTTTTTTAGCTGTGTACTGGATTTCACTGTGTACGGGATTTTGAAACGGAAAAATCGTTGAAATACGGATACCACAACACCCATCCAAGAGGCAGGCACCCATCCAATGAAAACTGGTTAATCAATCCATGAATGTAGAAATGTAGTCCTCTTTCAAAACTAGTTCAAGAATATAAAGGTAAATAATATAAAAAATCAATTATATAAATGTAAATTGGAAATAAGCCATCCACGCAAAAACCATACAGTAGAAAAAACGTAGTACAGTAAGCCACTGTTATGATTTGGGTTTCATTCGATT
Organism: Lithobius niger; assembly: GCA_023313725.1. Lineage (NCBI taxonomy): Eukaryota > Metazoa > Arthropoda > Chilopoda > Lithobiomorpha > Lithobiidae > Lithobius > Lithobius niger. The sequence continues at coordinate 21,176 of JAHWFP010209302.1, read as the reverse complement.
GACGTGACCGGGAATCAAACTGGCGAACCAGTCCATCAGATTACTATCCTAGCGCCTTTATCGATACTAGCCAAATCGCTCGCTCCGTTGGCGTCGTCTTGCTTCGTTCGAGGAGGTTTGCATGAACAAACAATGACGTCATAAACAAACATCAGGTGAAAAAAAAACTTTGACGTGATTTTTGGAGGTTTATCGCGTATTTGAGGGTCATAATATCAAGTTACAGCGATGAAAATAAGTCTAACCGAAGCGCAATTTAATTATCTTTCATTTGGTCGTACTCCTATCTTTGTAGGTGCCTTGGTTCAAGAGGAGTAGAGGTATAAACACACTCACACACACGCACATCATACGTTGAATGATGTAGATGGCAGCGGAGGACTGGCCATTTCGCTAAAGGCATTATGATGCAGTAGTGATGGACTGGTTCGTCAATTCGAATCCCGGACACATCAATCGAATGAAACCCAAGTCCATAAGATGGCATACTGTACCCTACATTTATTTCTACAGTATGGTATTCGCTGATGGCATTCTTCCAATTTACTGAATGCAGTTTTAATGTAAAGCGACAAAATTGCCTGCAACTTCCAAACAATTATCACTAAGTTTACATGGCCACAAGCAAGCACATTTTAACGATGCGCTTTAAAATGCGCATCAAAAACGGCACCTGTTTACAAGACGAAAAACTGCGATTAGGGCCAATGCGCTAAGGCAGGCGCTTCACGCCACTATGCTCAGAAAACCTGCCCTACCTACCCTCCCTTTGGCGAATTGTGTGTAGGTCCCACGCTGCTCTAGCCCCTGCATGTAATAAACTAGGTCAACTTAAACCCAAATAACCAAACGTATGCAAGACTTAGTGGTCTTTATAGTCATGTACGCTTATTTTCAGTTTATTTACCTGAAATTCAAGTTGCACCAGCACGAAATACGTGGCCACCGTAACTGTGACCGCCATCTTGACCAGGCGTTCTCCAACGTCTCAATGCATTTGCGAGTGTTTACACGAATAAAGACGATGCGCTTCAGGCGTCCGATCCAGATCTGTAACGCGCCTCGGTTTCTGTAGCACCAGATGGAGATACGTAGTGTAGCACTACGTTTACATGACCACATGGAAGCGCTTCAGAGGGATGCGCATCACGTCCATGTTGCCTCCGTGGATCTTGTAAACACCCGTTCGTGGCGCTTTCTCCGTTCGTGGCGCTTTCTCCCAATGCGTTTCACGGAGGTGGATCGGCGGTCCGATTCGCTTCGTCTTTATTCATGTAAACACTCGCAATCGCATTGAGCCGTTGGAGAACGCCAGGTAAAGATGGCGGACCCAGTTACGGTCCCACGTAATTTGTGCTGGGGGGTTTGATTACATTTGGTTACTTGGGTCTAAGCTTACCTAGTTTACTACATGCAGGGGGTAGAGCAGCGTGGGGCTTGCTCACTATTTGCTAAAGGGAGGGCAGGAAGGAAGGGTTTTCCGATCGCTCTGGCCGAATCGCCTTCCTTAGCGGATTGGCCCTAATCGCTATCTTGCGTCTTCTAAACAGGTGCCGTTTTTTGAATGTGCTTTCTTGTGGCCATGTAAACGTAGTGTATATGGCGTCAACTATGTTTAAATTGACGAATTACGCAAAAAAATTTTTTTTGCGGTTTTTTTTAATCACACGTTTCGTCAAATATTACCTTCTTCTACAGGCTGTATAAAATAGATAATTAAAGTTTCACACATTCGATGGGAAAGACCAATGAAGCTATGGATTTTTTACGCTTTCAACTTCCTATTTTGTTCTGGAGGGCGGTGGGAAGGGGAGGGTTGATAAGGAAAGAAAAATTTCACCACATTTTTATTTTGGTTTAACTCCCACCAGCGTATCAGTTGTTCGCAACCCAATCGGTTGGGGTTTTCATGAACTGCTACTCTCCACTGTACGAAACTACACTATTTTAATGCACTTATACCACGCGCCATGACTGTTTGCTATGACGTGCATATCACGTGACTGGGCTAGTCCAATCAGACGGCCAAACAGCCGTTATTCTCGCTCGTCATTGGCTAACTCATGGTGACGTCAAGGCAAACAGCCATTGCACTGTTGCGTATTGATAACAGTGCCTATAGCAGGTACACAAAGTGGAGAGGTTCCTTTCTTTTCTAATAAAAAAAAATCAGTTTTTATTGTGGAAATTTGTGTGTATCTGAGTTCCTTTGTTTCAGCTTCAGCTAGAATCATTGCTGCTATGGACGACTTTAAATGCAAAGCCATGATGAAATGTTCCGGCGATGGAGCAGGTACGTGCGATCAGGAGTGCACAAAAGGAAACAGTGATGCTACTGCAGTTGCAAGGTTTAACAAGTAAAAAAGTTCCTGATGCGTGTAAACCACAAGGACGTTAAAAAACGGATTTAATTTTCGACAGCTACCTTCCCGTTGTGGTTACCTAACACTTAAATGAACCTAAGCACTCAAAATGAACCGTCTTCAAATTTTACCTCTCCGCAAACTTACAATAAAAGGTATATCCGGCCTTCCCTATAACATTCCGCCTGCCTTTTAGCAGCCCCGCGCTGATCGCCGTCCGCGCATATACCATCGCCACGGTCAATTGAGATAGTAGATGTGTTCCTTGCTGCAAAGAACGCAGCTAAAGTGTCAGTTGGCATTCCACCTAATAGACGAACCAGCATGAACGCATGAATTGTGTCGTCACAAATCGGAATGATTCTCGTATTTTAACAACACAATTTAAAAATTTCTAGGCTAGTGTCTTATAATTTTGCTTCGGCGATCTATAGGAATAATTAATTTTAATTTTTACCGCATTAGTCTTTTAGATTTTTGATGTCATGGTAATTATTAGCAAATTGGTACATGCACACACAGAGATGAAACGTCATGGTTATTGTACGCGCGCAAAGGATCATGTACTGTGGGACGCAGTAAATATAGTAAAAAATTATTCAACAGAAAATCTCCTACACGCCACATTTTAAAACGGATTTTTACCAAGGGACTGACTAACGGTAAGGAAATATGCCTTTGGGGCCGTACTTGATGTGGCGGATCGAGAAAAATGGCGATGGGAGGAATGTCCCTTTAAACATTGCACCCTACACTAGCAATAGTATTACTTAGGATGGTGTGACGTCACAAGTGAAATTGGTTTTGTTTGCTTACACGCCCACTAGTATACATGAAACGTGGTTTAGCAGGAGCAAAGAAATAAACAAGGGCCTACAGCGACTATCTAGTCGCATTGGTCTTCTGTACAGTTCCTCCACTTCCAATGTTAAGGCGCACACCTCTATCATGCACTACAACAGCTATCTCTATTATATAAACTAAAAACAGTAACCATCAGAATTGCCCGTTACAAATGTGTTAGCTTTTAAGCTTATTTTACGTTTTAGGCATAATTGTCAGCGTTTAGGCCTAATTTACCACTTTAATTTCGTAAGTAACAACTAACGGAGATTTGGATTGTATACAGTAAGCCTATTAATTTTTGCAACACGGTATGCCTCCGCGCACACAATTACAGTGTTACAACGTAATGCGCAACGTAGCCTACTATAGATCAGTGGTAGTAGGGAAGGGACAGGAGAAACGCTGCAGCAGCGACTCGTATAGCAACGATTGACGTTGCCAACGTGATTTTAGATCTAATTTTTTATTTTTTAGGCCTAATTTTTTTAACGGCAGTTTTAGTTTCGTAAGTATCAGATAGTCCTAATTGAGAATTTGGTTCGATCGTAAGCCTATTCATTCATGCAACAATGCGACAAGATTCTTTTGAACGAAGCTAAAATGTTTTTGTTTTTACGGCTGCGTTAACACAAATCTTTAGGATTTCAATTCGACGATGAAATGTTATTATTTAGTTTAGTTACGTCGAAGAAGTCTATTAGCTATAAGAAGGCAACGATGTTTTAATTTGCCATGGCCCATGTTATTTAACTAACTTTTGACAGTGAATCGAACGTTGTAAACAGTGGTCCTCAATTTCTGATACCGTTGCGAAGTTGAAAAAAGCGACGGACGGACGGACAAAGTCGTTGCAATAGTCTTCTCAGCCGGTACGGCTGTACAGAAGACTAAAAACGGGGGTTGAGAAAATCAGAATAGTCTGAAGGTCGGTGTAAACTGTTTCATCGTAACAAATTGTGATTTCGGGGAGAGAGAGATTGATTTCAGTGTTCAACTTGTATTTGTGATTGCTATTTTTCTAATAATCTACTGTTTTCAACGTTGGTTTCAGTGTTCAACATGTATTTCTGTCGTGTAAGAGCAGACTGCCAAAATGAAGATAGCACGAAGTTTTTCGAGGAGCAGACCAGTCAACTTCCGGAAGGTGCCAATACTAAAGTGGAGCCATTCTCTAAGGAGGGTTGTTCTGCGTAGGGAAACAATTTTGAAATTTATGTTTTGAATCTCGAATGTAAGGCAAAGAGAATCAATAAAACTGTCTTAGTGGCAAATGTAGTAGTTTGATTAGTTGTACGCTCTCTGGTAAAATTTCTTTTTTTAATTAATTAATTTCTTTGCACCTAAAGTCAGCCAAAGCAATGATTAAAGCTCGTGTGGCTGAACCGGCTCAATTTTGAACATTACCAGACTTTTTTGAGAAGAAGAAATATCTGGTAAAGGGAAAAACCAACCCGGGGATTTGAACCAGGAAACCTCCAATCATCGTAGGGGCCGAACGATTGGCCAGAATAGTTCCCGTAGCCGCTGAAAGAGCATAGTACCTCACACGCTACCCTGGCCGGTAGTGCAGTTTGCAAGTTTGTCTTTACTTTAGCACGCTTATTAGAGAATGTCCTTACTGGATTCGTGTTAACAATCTGTAATCAGTGTTTATGGTTTGAGCGAACACGTACCAGGCAGATATGTAGAGAGAGAGACCAGCTTTCTTTTCAATCTCTCGTATTTTAGGAACGATGCGATGTAGCTATATTTTCAGCTCGAATACAGCAGCCTCTATAAGCCAAAACGCTATCCGTTGCCTAGTGACTAAACCGCAAGCAGGCATTTTTTTTTCCTGGAGGTGGTTGCCGCATTGCCAAGCCGGAGCTTCTCACGCCCAGCACTGACTGTTACGAACTATTAAGTCAGCCCCTCATGGGACACCAGTCCTAACTGTAGAGTGGGTGCCTTAAAAAAATCATTCCTTATTGACAAAACAGTGCTACTTCTATTATTCAGCTCGTCTGTCTTGAGTCATTTCGTGCGGATCGCACACTAAAGTAAAGCCATCGAGACACCGGCCGATCAACAACTGCTCAATGTCTTACCCCTTATGTTGTAAAACATAATTATATTCTTAAAGCAACATTCCGCCTGCCTTATAACCTTTCGCCTGCCTTATAACAGCTAAACGTCGATCGAATCCGCTCATTTATTATATTCAAGGTCAACTGAGACAGTAGCTTCGTTTCTCGCAGCGAAAAACGTAGCTACTATCTCAGTTGGCATTGTGCGTAATAGACAAGCCAGCGTGAACGCATTAATTGTGTCGTCACAAACCGGCATAACCGGAATGAATATCGTATTTTAACAACACAATTTAAAATTGTCTAGGCTAGTGTCTTATAATTTTGCTTCGGCGATCTATTGGAATAATTAATTTTAAATTTTACCGCATTAGTCTTTTAAAGTTTTGATCTCATGGTAATTATTAGAAAATTAGTACATGTACACACAGAGATGAAACGTCATGATTATTGTAAGCGCTCAATGCATCTTATACTTACGGGTCGATCTTAAATATAGTTAACAATATTCAACAGAAAATCTCCTAGACGCCACAGTTTAAAACGAATTTTTAGCAATGGAAAAAGTAAAGGTAAGTAAATAGACCTTTGGGGGCCATACTTGATATGGGGGATCGAGAAAAATGGCGCTGGGAGGTATATCCTTTAAATGGTCCCTGAAACAAACCTTACATGGAGCGACTTCTTCTCTTAAATCTTGAGTCCCTTGAATTAACGCAGTTAAAGTGTGCGCGGCCTATCTTGAGTTCGCCACAGAACTAACACAGATAATCGATTGTACGTTTTTGGCAGCAGAGTGCCTTGTTGATATCCAAGATGGTTACAAAAACAATGGCGGCCGTCGATTAAAGCCGCCCCCTTCAGGAATCTCAAAAAATACTTCCAGGACTCAAGATACGCCGCGCACATATTACATGGCGACCTTTCCCTAACATTCTCCACAGATGGCCGCAATTAGGGATGGTGCTAAGGGTCGAAGACACCGGGACCACAATTTACCAGTTGAGGCGTAAATAAGACAAAAATCACTACCTTTTAGGTGGGGTTTGCCCCTAAGTTTGTTTACTTGTTCAAGTGGGGCCCAACATTTTGTCATTGGAAAAGCTAGGTGCGGCGCTGATTCTCCTCGATCTCGTGGATTTCGACTATTCCTTTTTCTTTGACATACGATCAGGGGAAGAACTTTCGGCCACTCTTTGAAACTTGCCAAAAACAGCGCAAATATTTCTTTGCAAACCGGGTGATAAATCCCTGGAACGGCCCTTCCCGGATCAGGGTTGTGTGTGCGCTCAAAGCCTTGAAATCTTTAAGCGTTCCTTGCGGAATTCTAACCTTTCAAAATGTATGCAAAGATTATAATATTTTTTTTTACTCAACCCCTTGCGCAGGAGACCCCCACCCCCCAATACGGGTCTTTTCGGCACCGTTCCGCACCTTTCTCGTCGCTTTTAATGTTGGTTGGTTGTTAGCGACCCTCGTGGTCCTTTCCACGCCGGTTGCAAGTATGCAACAAACTAGTTTATTTATTTATTTATTTTTTATTATAAATGGGAAAAGAAAAGATTCCACCTGGTGAAAATATTGCAACAGTTGCCAAAAAATAAAAAATAAATTGACAGTTTTTGGCCTAAGAAAACCGCTGTCATAGCTTCGGTTTAAATAAAGATGCCATTGTTTTTACCTGCAGCCAGGCGTCCATCCATTAGGGATGCAGAGAGGGTGGTGAAGGGTGAAAAATTGGGCTCATTTATCGGGGCCTCGCCTCAGCTGATCGAGGGGGGAATGAACATGCCACGCTTTAGGTTCTCAAATTTGTAAAATGGCCATTGATACTCCCAAGATTATAGTTGGTTCCACATTATGTTTTCATAAAACTGACTGGATGACGACTCGTTTCCTTGCATTCTATGTATATTTTTATAGACGTTCTTTTTACTCTTTAAATTGGGACCCGTATTAGTGGTGGCATGCTAGCCCTTCTGGTATCCCTATTACTTTGTGTAATAAAATATCCTTTTACCTTTACCTTTTACTTCCTTTCTCACAGTTTTTTTTCCTGACCCTACCCCCTTCTCATAGCACCTTCAACAAACTATTAGCCCCCCCCCTCCGTCATCA
>JAHWFP010209302.1:0-13683 GCA_023313725.1 Lithobius niger | reverse complement strand
CATGTTGATAAATAATGAACGGTCCCTAAGACTACCGAAGCTATGAAATCAAGTGCCGCCACAGAAACCAGAGTTTTTTGTGGTTCGCTGTTTACGGACTGAACGATAAGCGGCGTAGGTACAGGGTGGCACCCTCAGGGGGCAGCATCAGGGGGCCCCCAAAAGAAAAAAAAAATATTTAGATTTAAAAAAGGCTTTTTTGTAGTACACTAATTTTATTTTATTTTATATAAACGGTATTTTAAAAATCAATTTCGAGCCTCCCCGTCCGTCCATCCCCCTATCATTAAAAAATGTGGTGGCCCATAAAAAAAAAACGGACGAGGTGAAAACGGACGAGGTGAAAATTTTAAGTCCAAACATTTTCCCGATTTTTTTGTTTTTTTTTTAAACGAAAATAGGGACCACTTGACTGGAGTACGAGAAAGTGGTCCCTATTTTCACTACAACAAACATAAAAATTAAATTAGTAAAAAGTATGGACTTAGAAATTTTTATGGGCCATCATGAATATTAAGGAGGGGACCCTCCAAGGAATAATTTACTACCGGCCCGATATAATGTAGCTACGCCACTGTTTCCCTCCAAAACAAAATTACTGAGAAAATCAGCTCATAATGCACGAAGTTTACGTAAGCTGGCAGTTCACACTCAATAATCCGAGTGTAAACTGCTATTCTTTATTTAGCGCTTGACGAGACCTTGAAAGTACATTCGCCTCATTCACACTTTTGGATTTACAGTACTGCTAAATAGATTTTGAACTGTCGCGAGGGAGGCCGTAATCAGCACGAAGCTTCTGATTGGTTCTTCACGTTGCCCGTAGCAACCAAACGACCGCAGCCAACACAAAATGGATATGTGAGCATTATATTACAGGAAAGGCAACCGTACAGTACTCGAGCTAGAGGACAGTTACGTAAATTGGTGTTACTGACTAAAGTAGTTCGGTAAGGTTTGACCTCGGTAACCTTACAGTAGATACACCAAAAATATATTATTCGATAGATATTTTGTTTAGTCGTAAAAATTGTTGAAAGTTGGAATCAACTGCAGTCTGCCATTACTAAAATCTTACGTAATACAACATTAAATAACCGTTTCTTCCCCGATTTTTAATGACCAGTTTTTTTTTTTGTTTTTTTTTTGGGGGGGGTGGGGGGGCATTGCAGTGGTTTTAATTAATCAACGATTTATGTTCAAAAGAGACGCACCACGTTTGGCATGACACAAAATACAAATATCAATATCGACATATTGTTGCCGATGCCAATTCAAATATCAATTTTGTGGATCCATTACACACCACTGCAGTTAAATCACAACCCCCCCCCCACCAAAGGGGGAAAAAATTAAATCTCAACGCTCAGTACCTTTATCAGGGGTACCCCGAACGTTGTGAGCCGAGTGATAAGAGTGATCGGCTACAAGGCAACGAGACAGCAGATCGATTCCCGCAACATGCCAATGCACACAAAAAATAGTCCGAAAGCAGTGTGTGAGATTACGTGACTGTATTTCGGTGATATCATATAAGCACTTCCTTCTGACTCAAATTCCCAACTTTGCGGTTCAAACCTGTCATGGTATCTTCGCAGTAACCGCCGGGGAAATTAAGAAGATGTTTTTAACCACAAACAGTTTTTAACCACAAACATGCGAACTACAGGGTCACAAGAAAACGGTACGAAAAATTCATAAAAATATAATATTATTAGGTGCAGGAGCATACAGGCCTGAAAAGGATTCGAAAGAGTCGCTAATATTCAGTCTTAAGTATGGGGATAAGTGGGGCAGCATTGTGTCAGCAGAATGTCAGAAAGAATGGGGTAGGTAAAAAGGTAAGCACCATAGAGCCAGAGGCCCCTTGTAAATTAAAATTAATAAAAATAAAACAAATGGATGTGGTATGAGAATAAAACAAGATATGCATAGAACCAGGGCCCAGTGTCGACAACACAAGTTAAAAACGTTGAGCCCAGTTGGGGGGGGGGGGAACCCACCCCTCAAAAACGAAGAAAGTGACCCAAACCTATTGTTATTTTTTTTTGTTTTTGCCGACTGATTTTTTTCCGTGTCCTCATCAATTTAGTGCACAATTTCATACAGCAGATTCATTTCATACGTTTCCCTGGACGGAATGTGAATCCTATCGGAATGTGAATGCTATAACACACTTACATATAAAACTAAATTTATTTCGAATCAGCTGTACGTCCGTCCGTTCTTGTGAATTTCTTTTCGACGAGGTCATAAAATTCAGTTCCGCCAGCAAGTTAATCCATTTCTGAATAACAACACCCAAACGAGGATGAGCATATCAAGCACGCAACGTCATCCACGCGTTCCTTTGTGAAGGTCACTTTAAATTAGATGTACTGCAAACGCAAACAATTTTTTTTTTGTACTTTGTGTGACGTTGTGTAAAATGTAAAATGAATAATGAGCTTGGTTATTTGAGTCATTTCACAGTTTCATCATGTCTCTCTGGGTGTTTGGTTCGCTCGCTTTTTTAGCTCTGCTATACCTTCAAGTTTCCACAGCTGATGAAAAGACCAGTGCCTGCGCTGGTGTGCCGGGCGTCCACTTAAATTTAACCGTAAGTTTAAGTAAATTTAGTAAATTTGCAAATGTAAAGCTGTTTTCGTTGCCTTTTGGCTTAAAACGTTAGAATGCGCAAGAGCCGTTTTGAATGTCAGGTAATCTGACATTTAAGTCCAAAAAGCGATGGGAATAGGTTTGCATCTAGTTTAATAGCTAGGCGTAAATTGAGTTCGGAAGATTGTAATTACTTGGCCGAGCGAGAGAAGCTATAATATATTCACAAGGTCGAAACGTATATGATATCTGCCCAGTGCCCCACTTATATGATTTCTGCCCAGTGCTCCACATATATGGTTTCTGTCCTGTGTGCCTCTTTTATGATTTTTGCCCAGTGCTCCATTATATGATTTCTGTCCTGTGCTCTAACTCGAATTTCGGGCCTCCCGATTATATTTGAGGTAAGAGGTTCATCTTCCAACTCATCCATTTCATGCACCAACCCTCTCGTCATGAAAATTTCATTCAAGTCAGAACAAAACTGCGAACGTTATCGTGTCGTAAGCAGACAAAAACACAGACAAACATACACACAAATTAAAATTCAGTGTAGTTTTCGACCTCGTTTGCTTCGCTTGCTAGGCCAATCATTAACCGAGCCAATATTGCTGGCCGTCATTTAATGAAGTTAATTAGCCTAACAGTAGCCTAACTACGTAACTGTTTTCAATTACTCGTACGAACCCGGAAGTACCTGTAGAGCTGTGCTAAACACATTAAGACAATTAGTTTTTAAACATTTTCCGGCGATGTCGTTTAGCCACTAGAATGCAGCAATCATTAGCTGATCTATCATGTGCAAAAGTAAAAATGGCAAAAACATTTGAATACGTCAGTAAGGTTTCACGTGGACTAAACAGTACAGCAACACCTGGCATCTTGCTTCTTAAGGGGAGGCTTCCACTCAAAAAATGTCAAAATTATCACATTGTTACAATTAAACACAAACACAAACTAGAAATAGCTGGTTTATGTTTGTGTTTGTGTGTGTGTTCGGGCTGGTGACCCAGTAGGGTTAAGCTCGTTAATAAATCAAATCCAGTTTGTGTTTAATTATATAAGGCCGCTTTTACGCAACGACTCGCCTTTGCATTCTCGCAGCTAGGATTTAATTGCAATGGCAATCGTGTCGTTTCCATGGTAACAACGCTATCTGGATTAGCTAAATCCGACGTCGCTTGAGTAAATGCTTTAAGTCTTATAATCTGTGACAATAAGATAAAGAATTCCTCCTGACACAAATTTTCACAGTCGCTCCTGAACTCGCATTATTCAGTGTTTTCATTGTGAGTCGACATGGCTAAAACCGCCGCCATGTTGGAATTTCAGATGATTTCTAGCTTCAAGCTGCGAAAATGCAAAGGCGAGTCGTTGCGTAAACACGCCCTAAGCCTTAACAATATAACATTCGTGAATTTTTTTTTTCACGAAAGGCACATGAGTTGGTTCGCAGTTGGTTCGCCTTGGGCGCCAAGGATATAGAGTTAAGGGTTTGAACTATCAGCAGCTACACAACCATAAAGCCGTAGTAGTAGTAGTACGTCTTTTCGTTAGCATTGTGAATAATGCAGGAGTGTTTTTACGAGTACGTGTTTTACCGTGTGTCGTAATGTCGCAACTCATGTCTGCCTTGTTTTTCATCGTACAACAATACAGGCAGCCTACACGGATTTTGCTCAGTGGGGTCAGAGATTAAAAAGTTGACCAGATGTCGCATCTTACGTCTTCCAGGCCTACGCGCGGCCCTGGCGGATGCTGCGGCTACTAATACCTCTCATAATGCTTTCCCTCGGTACACGTAGATTATTAGCAGAGGCGTTAGTAGCCGCAATTGCCACCAGGGCCTCGCGTAGGCTTGGAAGACGTAAGATAGAATATCTTGTTAACTTTCTAATTCATGAGAAAGGGGGAGTACTTACTGAAAATTGCTACAGACGACAGAAAAACATTCATTTCCATCAAAACCCATTTGAATCTATGCATCTTCGTATCGTGCGTACGAGAGAATCTTCAAAACGGCACGCAACATACATTTGTCGAACTTTACCACTCCGACGTGTTTTGATGTAAATCTGTTGAGGCAAATCACCGAATTAAGATGTATGATTTACCCCACCAATCATGTAAAAGTCATTTACTACACCAGACCGTCGCCCACTTTATGAACTGAAGGTCATAGCTTTTGCAATTGTTTCTTGTGATGATAGCCAGGCGGTGTTCTTTGTTACGGTATGCGTTTGTGTGACGTCCTCATGAGCCTATATCGTTACATAAGACGCCACGGAGTATCACATCACGTCAGTAATTGGCATTAACGTCACGAAACGCCAGTTATTTCACTCCAGAGGTTTTTTTTGTTTGCGTGAACATTCTGCTCCCCAAGTTTTGATCTGCAGGGAGTCTGATTTATCATTTATGTACGTCAATACTGACGAAGCAAACGGTCGACGTTAAAGGTACATTAATATGAGACAGAAAGAAAAGACAACTGACCGAACTGGGACTCTAATCCAGAACTTCACGCTTACTACGCCGGGCACGGTAACCAATACGCTACAAGGGCTGACCTTGGCTACAGCTCGAACCGAGCTTAGTAGCTGTTCAACCATTTTCAGTGATGACCTAAAGGCCACAAACATAATTGCTTGCATAATTTCTAGCGTCATACCAAGAAGCAAATTGTTTTCCCTCCTTGTATACAGTATACGTTTGTGGTCTTTAGGACACCACTGAGGAAGATAGAACAGCTACTAAGCTTGAGTGGAGCCGGTGTCCAAGGTCCGCGCCGGTAGCGCAGTGGTTAAAGCCCCTGGCCACAGCATGTGGAAAATACTGGATTCGAGTCCAAACGGGGCAGTTGTCTTTTCTTTCTTTCTCGAATTAGTGCATCTTGTACTGTTAAATGGCCAGACTTTGTTAACCTTTTACCTTGTTATTTATTACTTATTGATTTCAATATTGATTTTAACTGATACTGAAACGTTGCCTATAGTTGATCGATGATTTCATTGCCTGGTTTCCGGAAAGAAACGGGTATGGTCATTAAATGGAAAGACTACCGTGGCAAAGCATACGCTCTTGGGACCAACTCAGGCCAATTCTTGGCATTATCTCGGCCTCCTGTCATGGTCAGAGGTTTCCCCTGTTAGAATCCCCTGGTTTATTCTTTTATTGCCTTTATTGCACTTATTTATTTTCTAAAATTCTTTTGGTATGATGGATAAAAGGATCTCAAGCATGTCTTTTCAGGCTTCCTGCAGCTCTATTTTAATTACAAAAGTAAAATTTTCGACAAAGATCCTTGTCTTCAGTGTGTAACCAAAAACAAAACAGAGAAACAAAAATTACAAGATATAAATCCACATGTCTTTACAAATTTAAAATACGAAACTTACGACGGCACAGAGACTATTTGTTAATCTGGGCTGACGTCATAAGTTAATATGGCACCTTGCGAGTCACTGTACGGATCATAAGTTGTTACCGTGCATAGGTTTAGTAGGCCTTTCTAATAACCCTTTTTTTTCGGGGGGGGGGGGAATCCTTTGGTTGAAATGGTTACAAAAACGGTTACAAAAATCATATGAGCACTGGTAAATATGCAATGGAAGCAAAATGAGTTGCTACATTTTATGATTGCAAAGAATGGTGGAAGTTTTTATCTTGTGTTAGCTGTGTACCCGTCGGTGGCTTCCTTTACCCGTACTGCAGAAGCTGACACTCGCGAGCTATTCTTCAGTTGGCATTGCTCTCGCTGATGGTGATACCTTGCTCACTCATGGTATTAATAATGTAGATCAGTTCTGCAGGAACCCTCGATACCAATCTAATTAATACTGAAAGGAAATTTGGAACGTTTGTGAGGTCGAAAATTCAGCAGATCTGCACAAATAGTCTACTTTGGATAGCGTATACTCCAAGATAATAAAATAATAGAATACGAAAGAAGAAACAGAAAAGAACAGGGGGCAAAAACGTAACAGGTACAGTACAAGGCCCATTACAAAAATCAATAGGCATACCACAGTAGACGATCTGGAATGATTTTTCCTTCCCGCTCAGTCAACGTAGAAATGGACTGATTTTATTACAGTAATCAGAGGTAAAGTGTAGCATCTTTTGTAATCAGTATGAGCGTTACTGATACCCACACTGAAACGTCTTTTGTAATCAGTATGAGCGTTATTGATACCCACACTGAAAGGAAATTTAATGTTCGGTATCTGGGCCCCGACTTATGCCCACAAAACTTGTGCACCGAGAAAATCCGGTCGCAAACATTCCATAACCCATCCACACTGAACCCCCATCACCGCGGCCATGATCCGGGCGTTAGTTAATTTTTCTCTCACCACAACAATCATGGGTCTGCGGCTGTGTCCTTTCTCCCCGCCCCCCCCCCCACCTCCTCCTTTCCCTCTATCTAGTTGTTGTAAGTCAGTGTTGTCTGTGTCAGAATGTTACTCAAAAGCGCGGGCCTGAGCACCATGACTTCCACACTAAAACGTAGGGTTGGGTCGAGGTATCAAGTCTCAATTGAGTCCGCTTATAAGTCCGGTCCGCGTGCAGTGTGGAAAGTCCAGAGATTGGACGGGACGGGACCCGGGCTTTCCCCCAGTGCATCATGAAATCGGGACACTGAATCAAATTGCGCATCGAATTCTTTTGAAATTATTGCAAAGGCCTGTCAGTAATAAAGCAGGCGATGATCCGGCTCCAATAAAGGCAGTGTGTTCACTTTATCGTATATAGGCCGTAACTCCGCCCCATTTCGTTCATTGATTCTAAGCCATCCAGTTGTCACTCAACACATTGTATAGTAGTGACGATGTGTTGTTGCGGGCCGCACGTGCTGTTCGCAGCCCGGCCTCCTACGCTTGCCCTAATTCGAAACGGGAACCCAGCACAAGGCATAAGGCAGCCAAGTGAATCGAGCCAGGGCAAGCTTTGTGAAAATGGGCGGTCTTTTTGCTCTGACATTGGTAGTTTGATTGTGCAGCCTGTTGTATGGCACGCCGTTTTATTAAAAATAACTGCTAGCAATAACGAAAATACAATTCCCGATATCGGAATTTCTATTTCCGATATTGCAAACACAATTGACGATATCGGAAATTTTTTTTTTCCGATCGGAATTTAATTTGCGATATAGGAATTAAATTTGTGGTATCAGAAATCATAGTTACCAATCTCGAAAATCGAATTCCCGATGTCAGAAATTGAATTCCCGATATCAAAAATTAAATTAGTACATCCGATATGGGAAATTCTATTTTCGATATCGCAAATGCAATTTCCGCTATCGGAAATTACAATTTCTGATATCAGGAATAAGTAGGCATTTCCGATATCGGGAATTCTATTTCAGATATCTGGAATTCTATTTCCGATATCGGAAATTTGAATTTAGTTCCGAATATCAGGAATTACATTTTTGATATCTCAAATTCGAACCTTCGATATCACTAACACTAGCCATTTCGCGATATCCATTATTCCACCCGCACGCTCTATTAACTAAGATATACGCTAGATGGTGCCAATTTCCGATAACGGAAATACAATTCTGGATTTGCGAACTGGCTAGAATTTTCGATATCGAAAATTCTAATTGTGGATATCTGGAATTGGATTCAGTTTCCGATATCGCAAATAGCATTTGTGATATCTGCAATTCAATTTACGATATCGGAAAATGAAGTTTAATTTCTAATATTGTAATTAGCATTGTCGATATCAAAAACTGAAATTTTCGATATCGGAAATACTATTCTGGATACCAGAAATACGCATGAATTCCCAATATCGCAAATTTAATTTTGGATATCGGAAATTGCATTTGCGATATAAGGATTAGACATAATCCGATATCGGGAATTGTATTTTCGTTATTGCTAGCACTTATTTTTAAATAAAACGGGGTGCCATACTGTTGAGTCACCTATTCGGAGCATACTGACCAAATGGAAAAAGAGAAATTTCTCTGGGGGCTAATCGAAGTCAGCCTATTGGCTGTTAACCAGGAATAATAACGTGCATGTTGGAAAAAGTGACAAAAGTGGTATCGCTTCACAACACTACTTTTTATTTATTTATTTATTTATTTGAAAAGATTTTTTGAAACTGCAACAAAACATACATTTGCAGTTTGGTTTTCATGTGTTAGGCTTACTACGCCTCATCTGCCCCCCCCCCCCCCTTCCCTTCATCCCCGATCCACTCACACCGCACAGCTCCAATGAGTGGCTGAGTCTGTGTCGTTGATTGCCTGGCCTATACCCCCGTCAGTAGCCCCAGTTCGGATGTTGAATTGTGAGAATTTCGTTTATTTCGATTTATTTCCAGCTACTTCTGATTGTTAATCGTAAGGTAAACTAAAGGAAAAAATTCTTTTATACCAGGAGTGGATAAAGCAGACGTAGCGAATCTTGCTTTTATGCAATTCTTGGTAATGATAATAACGTCGGTGTACTACTAGCTTTGTCTGGACATCAATGGTCTTCAATTAATGGTCTAAAGTACCACACGTGATTTTTAGGTGTCGTTTTATGTGTCAAGCATTTTAATTGCACATTACTTTCTTACAAATTAAATTAAAATAATACCAAATGAAAGCTACTTAACCAGTTCACAACAAAACATGCAACAAATGCACTACAACATTGAATCAGATCATACTGTTACTAACTGCCTTTTCAAAACGCTCTTCGTAAAGTACAGCTTGAGTGAAATGCACTGCCTGGTGACGACTCGTTGAATATGTTCCAATGTATTAATATCACCAATGTAATGGGGTGACCAGGCGAGTACACAGTATCAACTCCGTATATAATCTTCCGGTGTTCTGCTGTGCCCATGATTTTAAATGAGACTTCAGCATTAAAAAAGTAATGCGACCACCATCGTCCACAACTTTGTGCATCTGATGTAGAACTTCAGCTGGTTTTCCACAAGGACACTCAAGTCTTTAATGGGGATTTTGTTCTTGCGATTGCCGAGCATGATAACGAAAATCAACGGCCTTGCATTACACAACACGTAGAACAACACATTTCCCACCGGAATCTACCGGAATAATAGTTGTTAATGTATCATTAACGATGTCTGATTATGTTGCATTACAGCAATTGAAAAAGTTGAAATGAATCTGAAAGTGGGTTGAAAAGTTTTCGTGGCACACAGTCAGACAGACTGTCGTACTTGACAAGTTGAACGTGGAAAAATTTCCCCCATTTAAGTGTACACTTCTTAAAACTTAAAGTTGAGGCGGTCTTGAACCGGGACCCGTACACGAACTTCAACACAAAGATACTACACTTCACTTACGGTATATGGTCCAAATGTTGCGAGTTTAATTTCGGATTTCAACGTTGAAATTGTACCACCCCAGCAAGGTTACGCCGATGACGTCATTTGTGAAATCTGCCAAGCTCAAGATCCACATGACGTCAAATTGTAATGACCCATTGTCACTTCAAAATAATTAATATTCATTGTTAGTTGACATGATGCTATTATATCAATTGTTGTAACAATGTATGGCTGTGAATTGTCTGTACTTAATGTTTGACGTCAATTGTATCGAGCTCGCTTGGCCTTCTGCCGGGTGCTCCCAACAATTAGGTATTCACCTTAAATTCATTCCGCCACCAACTGTCCAACTCCACGCATCGAAAGGTAATTTTGGCCATTTTAATTAGAAATTTTCCCCAAACTTAACATCAAACCGGACCAACCCAGTTGCTAGTTTAACACTGCAACCCTGTAGCTATTTTGCTTTGCTGTGAAAACTTGAATTAATCCGAAATTTACCAATCCATCTCGTCCCAAGTAAGCCTCATGCCGTTTGGTATTCCATTTTGGGCCCTAAGCCAGGGTTAGTGTCGCCCTTGAATGTCAGACGAGCCGGAGCATACTATCGCTCATGTTTTACAATTAAAGCATAACCAAAACTGAATCACGACTACTACCCATTTTCCACCACTTTAGGTTAATTTGGAATCCCCGCAACCCCTTGATAAGCACCACGACACGTTTTCAAGCAAGTTCCTTAACTGAGGGGTTGGCACTTGGGGGGAGCTGTCACACGTACTAAAAACCCCTACACAAACACATTCATTTTTCTAGACATTAACATATTGTTAGACATTAACACTGTTCGACACTAACACTGTTCGACTAATAAAGTTACAAAAGTCCATAAATAAATACAGATGCAAACCTGTTTACGTTGCCTTTTGGATTTAAATGTCAGACTGCTGAGCGGGAATTGAACTCACGACCTTGAGACCAAAGACCGAAGTCCTATCGCTCAGCCATACTGACACGGCCTTTTCTCGGGGAGGGGAGAGGGTTCAATTCCCGCTCAAGCAGTCTGACATTTAAGCCCAAAAGGCAACGCAAATAGGTTTGCATCTGTATTATCTCTTTTCGAGCCATTTGGCTTTCCGTCATTCTATTGCAAGAGTCCATGGCTATTCGAGTACAAACTGCTTTAAAGGTACATGCATTTCTGTTGGCTTTCCTGTATGACTGTACGACATTAGTTCAGACGTATGTAAATGTTACAACATAGTTATTTTCTTGTTTTTATTTTTCGTTCGTGTGAGATGATTTTGCGACCTTAACTCTAACCTGTGTAAATGTTGCAAACGGTGTTCTCAACAGGTCGCACAACATACTGGAGGGATTTACGAGCCTTTAATTAAGCCATACAGTTATTAGAAAACGTAAAAATTCTATCTATCAAACACTTATAAAAGTGATGCCCAAAAAAGTTACCGTACTACAGTTTCATCAAATGCCATTCGTCTTGAAATGAAAACCCTTTTCTCGGAGTTAAAATGTTAGAGCTCCTACTTTTGTAGATGGCTCTTTACAACAAGAGCAAAAAAATGCATTTCCACATGCCCGTAAGTCACTGCTAAAAAACAGGCAATGCAAAAAAACAATTGAAGACTACATTCTCACCCGTTTTGAAACTCTCAGTCCTATTATAACAATACAGAGCGACGGGATCGCAACAATGAACGAGAACGAGGAGTGCTGGGATCCACGGTGAAGGGCTGCGATCCTGGATCCCAGCACTCCACATGGATCCCAGCCCCCGTTTTGTGTAAAACATAACAGATAAAAAAAAATCTTCAACAATTGACGTTACTCACAACATTGCAACCGCTGCTTTACAAACGTTGGTTTCCATTACATGGCAAAAAGGAACAAAGCAACCGAATGTAATCAATAAAATGGAACAGTTTTTAACAACAACACCACCTCAAACGTCAAAAAGATCGTTCAAGAATTCATGTTAATTACAAAATTGCAACCGCTTTCGAAATTAAGCGTTGCTCTTTCAGTTGCGTGTAGCATTGTGTCTTAACGAATATTCGACACAAACTTTCTTCAGGCTAAACGCAACAATGTATTCTACTTGCGCTAAACAATGTAGGTCGGACTGATAGCTTCAAAACGGGTGAGAAGAAGGATATCGCCTGCTTTCCTCATGCTGGAATCCAACAATGTCGAGGGCGCGGAGTGCCCGAGTCATTGTTGGATTCCAGCATGAGGATAGCGGGCGACATCCTATACATCCAATCCACCGCGACTTGTGCTAACAATGCAACTTAACTCAACAACGCGCGTGGACAAACAGAACCTCACACTCCCAATCACTAATTTGGTCTTAATTTCACCCTTTGATAATTAGGAAATTAACAACAAGTAAAGCTGAGCACAGGCCGATCTGGTGCAAGACTTGGAGGAACCTCAAATCTCCCGCACAGAGAGCCCCCAAGAACTGCATGACAGGCGCCTTTTGCGTACTTCGTGCCATGCATCACTAAATCAATAAAAATCTTTAAAAAAAAAAACATAAATTGGTATACATGCTGATTTTCTGTTTTTGTTGCAGGGCAAACGACGATGGTATTATTGCAAAACAAGTTCAGAGGGAAGAGACAACGGGTGTTTCATCGATGTGGATCCTCTGCCAGACGGAAGCCAGATTCTGACAAGAACAAGATACAACAAGGAGTAAGGGACCCTGTTTTAGGGGTAGACGAGCCCTCCTCCTCCTCCCCTTCCCCCTCATCCCTTCCAATCTTTGGATTATTTCGTTCGTATTTCATTTACTTCATTTTTTGTTTTGTTTTCAGAACCAAAAAAGTTGAATCCCACTCATTTACACAGAACGTATCTCGAATAAACGAAGTTCAAAAACGCAGTAAGTGAACTTGTCATGAAAATCAAATGATTAATTTATCAAAAATATTCTTTCTCTTACTCTTGGTGTAGAGTCCACGATTCTGACTGCTCAGCATTTTGATACGCCCTTTGTTCTGGGTTTCGAAATAATGCGGAGCAGAAGAATAGAAAATGTCGTTTTGGGTTTAGTTGATGTATTGGATTCCTTATAAGAAATTGTTTATTATCATTCACACATACTATAAATTTCTATTTTTTCTAGTTAGTCACGTGGATGTAGCTCTAACAGCTGACGAAAATTGCATGCTGGTCTTGAAGTGCTGGGGAAACAGCCAGCGTAAGTATCTTAATTTATAAGAAATGCTGAAACCGAAGTGTAATTTATTGTAATTTCGAGTTCGCTTTACACAAAAGAAGACCGAAATGAATATATTCCAGCAGATAATTGAACATTGTACATTCAAGAGTAATTTAGCTAAATTTAGACCAAAGCTAACGCTGTAACCATGGTTTAAAAGAGTGTCGTTTTTTTAACTAAGCAGGAGAATCGTATGTTTCTGAAGTATGCTGTACCATGGTTTAAAGCAGACTTCTGTTTTTAAACTATACTGTAACTATGGTTTAAAGGAGAATCGTCGGTTTCTGAAGTATGCTGTACCATGGTTCAAAGCAGTCTTCTGTTTTTGAACTATACTGTAACTATGATTTAAAGGATAATATTCTGTTTCTGAACTATATGCTGTGCCATGGTTTAAAGTAGTGTTCTGTTTCTGAAATATATGTGATGTAACCATGGTTTAAAGGAGAGTCTTCTGTTTCTGCTATGCTGTAACCATGGTTTAAAGGAGAGTCTTCTGTTTCTACTATGCTGTAACCATG
>JAHWFP010209301.1:0-14591 GCA_023313725.1 Lithobius niger | reverse complement strand
ATTATTATTTTAAATATTTTCAAGAGGAGGTGTGGAGGGAAATTGATAAAGGTGGGGGAGGGGGCAGTGGAAGCTGTTTGTTCTTGACTGAGGCTTCAAATTGTACTTTTTTCTTTTAAAAACATCGAAAATTAGGAGTAAAGATCATTTCAATTCCTCCCCTGCACCCAACGACTGGTCCTTAGAACCATTTCATCACTCCCCCCCCCCCCCTCCCCCGTGTCCAATCCACCAGTCCTTTAACGGCTCTCCCATTCTTCCCTCCTCCCTCCCACTCTTCTACCGGAGGGCTAATGACGTCGGATTAGTGGAGGATGGAGCGCAATTGCGCGATTAATCCGCGGCTTGCCTGGCTTTCAGTAGTGGCGGCGCTGATGACTCCATTGGTGGTGCCACCAACCATATGCCTGATAACAGCACTGCTACAATGGCCGGGCCGAGGAAAATAAAAGCACGGACCATCTGCTAACTGTGCTGGCGGGATCCCTGCCTTCATTCACGGCTCAACAAATTGGTCGCAGAGACGGAAGCACGAGCCGGCACTCGTCCTACATTATCGAGGTTGGTTGGATGCGCTGTCGCTAGCCCCCTGGTGACAGGTGGTCGGCAACTCACACCAGTCACAATATTGGCATCATAATGGCAGAGGGCGAGAGGGCGTCACTGCACCAGATTCAATCTGACCACCAAATCCGATAATTTTATAATTTAATGTCCGTTATCATCATCGCAGCAAAAAAAAGGTGTACGTGTATTCAAATGATATAAAGATAAAATCGAGTGTCCAGTGAGCTTCCTTTTGATCTGTCTAACTTCCAGATGTCAATTTTACAAATATAATTCAATGTTCTAGGAATATCATCTACTAAAATTTTAGAGCAAAAATTGTATACTTTCAAAATTAAAGTGTAAAACACTTCAGATAAAATCTTAAAACAATATTTTGCCTTTATTAAAACTGAGAAGTATTTTGCTTCACCCAAGTATAGAATGCAATTGATGACCTTAGACGAACTGAAGAAGAAATAGAAGAGATGAATGGAAAACGAAATGGGTGTTTCCAATTTTATTGGTGTCTAAATATTATCAGTGTTTTATTAGTATTGGCTTCCACTCACAATATAATGATTACCTACTTCGTTTTCTGTTATTAGAATAACGGTGCATTAAATTACAAAAATTACTTAAACTGGTGTTAAATAAGGCAACCAGACTTAAAATAAAATCCTACAGGAAGAATAAAACTGATTCATTACATTTATTCAGGATTTCGCTATTTCGTTCCATTAGTTTACAGCCAATATATCGAAATAAAAACAGCTTTGCCTATACCACACGCCATGGCTGTTTGCTGTGACGCGCATATCACGTGACTGGGCTAGTCCAATCAGACGGCCAAACAGTCGTTGTTCTCGTTCGTCATTGGTTAACTCGTGGTGACGTCACGGCAAACAGCCATCGCGCGTGGTATAGGTTCGATTCAGCATCTTAAACGTATAAACAACGGACTTAACTCTTCAAACGAAAATCGGGCCTTTTAAAAATCTCTTTGCTTGTAAGACGGGCTTAATCCCTCACGTTTTCTGCCGAAGTCACTTTAAAACGATAAAATTTTTAAATATTAAAAACATAGTCAAAAACTTCGGCAATTCGTATAATATGCAAATGAAGCTACACCAAGCCAAAGATACAAGAGGAACGGAGTTTATAATTCAATAATTCATCCATTGAGAAATCGTGAAGTGGAAGCATTATCCTTATTAGGAATTAGTTTCTATAGTGGTTTAACATCACTCTCCTGTGTTAAAGCAAAAATGTCCGTTGTCCATTTGGCTTGCCATCCTATAAAGCCCAATGCCGCTGAAAGAGCTGCGGATGCACCAACTTCCAACAGAAAGACTTGCACTGAATGAGCTAGCGAAGCAAGCGAAATTCTGTGCTTTTGCAAGGAGTTTTTCCATCTTCGAACTTCTGAATTTCATGCACCTTGTCGTGAAAATTTTAATGAAAATGGAACAAATTTGAGAACGTTACCATTTCTTAAATAGACAAGCACGCAGACAAACAAGACACACGAAAACTAAATTCAGCTGAGTATTCGACTTCGCTCACTTCGCTTGCTCGTCCACTTTCGCTTCCTCGGACTGTGTGCGAGGAGTTCACAACACTTTGTAGGCCTACAGTATGTTGCCACAAATTGTGTACAAACAGTGTATGATTCGTGGAGACCGAACCGATAAATAATGATGTGTATTAGGGCCCATCAGTACACAATGCAGCAAAGCGTAAGAATGGGGGGGGAGATAAGTTCTTATTTGAGAAGAGAAATGACAGAAAAACTCGTCTCTTTGCGCTGTAGAGAGGCCTACATTGTGAAATGTAGTTTTATTGATAATTTAATCAAGTGCTACCCAAAACGAAGTTCGTCATTGTCATCAGCCGATAACCTAAAATACACTTTTAGTAGTCAACATTTAAAAACGTCTTAGCTTCTTGGAGGGGGGCGGGGGGATTGAGGCTTAATGACTTCTTGGGAGGGGGGCAGGCAAGACCCTCCCCCAAACACCCACCCCATCATATTACGCGTTTTTATACGATTTTTAGTTATTTCTAGTGTTATCCGGTAAATAGGTTTTTTAAAACCACTTTCTAAAAAAAGTCTTCGCACCATGGGATATTTTTCATGTTGCACGTGTTGATATTGTGAAGGGCATGGACATGCTGATTCGAATTATCTTAGTCGTGCCAATAATCATCCCTTACATCAAAAGTTATTCTTCCTTCATAAATCATAAATCTCGGTCTAAAAATGGTTAAAAGAACATTTTTTAACTGAGGGTTGAGAAAACACTTGATTGCAACCATTAATAATAATAATAAATAAATAAATAAATTAGTATTTAATCACTGTAAAAAGTGGTTTGAACCTGGAAGGGCTGAAAACCACTTCTTGCAGTCAAACTTAAAAGTAGTGCATAATCATCCTATAAAAACCTAGGAACAAAAAGCTAAGCTCGTACAGTATTCTGGCCTTTTTAAAAAGGGAGTCAAGCTTTCTAAATTTAAAAATTTCTTAAAACTATTAACAATTTTGCAGTGACGTTTTCTCAGCCAGAGAATTCCTTAGTGGGATCAATGTCACGGCAAAAAAGAGACGCCAACGATCCAATTTGGTAGCAGGAATGGTTAATTTAAAACAATAGCCACGAGTCCAAATAGCTGAAATAAAAAAAAGGGAGATCCACAGTGAGAAAGCAATAAATAATCTTAAAAACCGAAATTAGGTCAGCCATTATAGGTCAGAGAATCAAGTACCGCCATTTTTAGACCCAAGCAATTCTTTAAATTTTGCATGCCTGGTAACATTTTTTGTGAATCGTCGCTGTACAGACTCAAGAAGGTCTGTGCAGCAGGTCTTTTAGCAGGTATGGAGATCAGAGAGGACTTGCCGTTTTTCAATGTCTTTAAGAACGAATATTAAGTTTTCTACACAACTGGGATCCTTACAAAATGATTTTCTAATAGTCCAGAGAAAATCAGCTACACTTAACCTGAAAAGGCATAAGAAAAGCTTTTTTTTTGCGATGGGGGTTTAGAATGTTTTTGGACCTTGGGTGGGGTGGGGCTCTTTTTCAGGGTAATGGGGAAGGGGTCATAAGAAAATTTACGGTCCTATTTTCAATTCCCCTCTCCTAGACAAATAATGATCTGTCCCTAAAGGACCACGGTGGCCTAGCAAAAATATACCGAATACAATGGAAGCCCACGAGGTGTTTTTTCCGCCCAAAGTGGCAGGCAGGACTCTTATCTTTATATGCCTACCTTATTTCTACTACAATGGCATAACCGGAAATGTAACAGAGAACGCTGCCACGTGACTAAACTACATACGACACTGAATGACTGTCCTTTATTGTTTTCAGTGACAACGGTAGCGCGTGAGTGGTGCGTGCAAGGGGTCACCACCTGTCATCAAATGGGGAGGAGGGGGTTTACTAGCTAATAGTGGACAAAAAGACCAGCCGTTAACTTTTTTTTTATTTGTCGTTGGAAAAATGTCACCACGTCTTATTTATGTATTGATTTTGAAGATTGATAAACCTTCATTTCGATTTCGAGTATTGACTTTTTCGGAAACGTAAAGCAAGCGTGGCAACACGCAGTAATGCCACGATTGTGGAGGGGGGGGGGGGTTGTTTCGGGATAAGGGCTGGTTCGGTGAGCGCTCTTTATTTGACAAACGTTATCGTGGAAATCATATTTTGAGTTCAACTATGTTTGATAAATGCAGAAAAATGAAACGCTAAAGCGTAGAGATAGGATGTAAGGATCAAAAATGAACCTTAAAAAATCCTCAAAATCAGTAAATGAAACAACAATTTAAGGCGTCGTAGCCTACCAATACAAATTTTAACTGAAGCCCGGTTCCTGATGTTAGAGGGGGGGGGGGGATTGAGGCTTAATGGCGCGTCGACAGCTTGGTCATTAGCGCCAACCTCAGTCACAGTGCAGTGGTCCGGGTTGCCACTGCACCACACATTACAGAGACATTATTCAAACCCCTAACCTAAATCTTGTCATACATCTGTACCTCCTGCAAAAATTGAAAAACACCGGACTGGAGGACAGACTTATCGCCCAATTGACGCACAATGTCATGCGGAAGATGGAAACGACGACGAAAACCATCAAGATGGCAACAATCAACAAGGAAGTGCCGGACCGTAAGTGGCCGCCGACACCAATAACATTCAGGAGGGTCAACCCCCCGCAAAAGGAAACAGTGAGTAAGTCGAGTGTGACCAATGCGCAAACGGGTCAACACCACCTCCTCACGGCGACTGCGGCGACACGCCGAGTGCCATTCCTCAACAGTGCCTTTAATAGCTCGTAATTTATTGCCGTCCTGTCCTGTCCTGATGTTAGATTCTAGCGCCATTTAAACTTTGTATTAATACCATACTGCCCATACAGTTTTTTTTTCTTGTTTCCCTGTTTTTTTTTTAGTATTTCGTTTTTCAATCATCATCTTTTTTTAGCATTTTTTTAAAGATTTGTAAGAAAAAAGTGTGACATAATAAAAAAAAAAGGGAGGTAGCAGAAATCGTATAAATGGAGCAACAAAGCCTTGTATACGTATCACTGGGAAGAAATCGTAAGTTTTCTGTCCTGTGGCTATAGAAAGTAAACTAATACATTTATAGCATCTCTTGCTCAGCCGAGTAATTGCCATTTTGCCTACTTACAAATATTGTTAAGTTGATTTCTTCAACCTCATTGAGAGGAAAAATTTGAACCCTGATCACCGGGACTTGTAGGTTCTAGCGCGCGTCCCACGGACAAAAATATTGTATAGAATGAAATGAGCGAAAACAAAACTGCTTTCGTAGAACAAGTCCACACCTGAATATTGGGCTTTATTATTAATTTTTTCACTGACTCCCTATGACGATCACTGGAACTCGCACTGAACGTCTTTGTTAATCACTTATCTCTCGTTCGAAGTAATTATTTGTACCACTATGTTGTCCAGAGTGGTACGAAAAGCTGTTTAGCCTACTTCAATAGCTCGAAGTAGAATCCCGACCATTACTGAAAGATGACTAGGATAGCAAATGGCTAAAAAGCTTCTCAGATCGCTTTGGACAATTTATGGTACAAACAATGTCTTCGAACGTGAGTTAAGTTATCAATAAAGACTTTCAGTGCGAGTTGCAGTGATCGTCGTAGCACGTGAGTGAAAAATGTAATAATAACGTCCATTCCAGGTGCGGAATTGTTTTACGAAAGCGATTTTGGTTTCGCCCCGTTCATTCCGTATAGACTCTTTGCGTGCGGTGCGCGCTACAGCCTACAAGTTTGTCATCCTGATACGAAAATAACAGAATTATTATTTGGAAACATGACCTAATTAAGCCCTCTTGCAAGTCGTCAAATGTCCTCCAAAAATAAAAACATAGCTAGTGACTGCTCTGCCACATCGAATACCGCAATTGGATATCTTGCGACCAGCCGACTGGAATGTCCCTGGCTTGAAGCGATACTATCCTGAATCCACGTTTAATGAGGTCCAAATTCTTAAACTATATCGTGAAGAAGCCACAGCCGACGCAATGCATGAGCGTGAACGAACGCCGGCGTGCAGAAGTGAAAAGCAAAAGAGCGTCTATAGCAACGAAGTGTACTTGTCGTTTTCTTGTTGGCTTCTTGACTGTCTTGATGCGCGGAGTATAGTTGGAGTGATGAGTGACGTGTCGTCCTTTGTGATGATAAGACAAGCCCATTAGTGGGACACGGGCGGGAACCAGCGTGACATCTACTTCCCAGAGTCCCACCAAGAGCCAACTGTTGTCGTCGTAAGATAACGAATGTGCACACTTGGATGTGTTCCGCTCACAAATATGACGTAACTGTATAAATTATACACAGAGACCAATTAAGTGGTGAGGGTTTTGAAGATCTCCTGTAGGATATTCCACAAATTGCTTTCGGGAAATCACTGCCCAAAAATACTCAATGTCATTGTTGTGAAACAGTTATAACTCATGGACTTATACATTGTAAATGTTTGGTTTCTTTTTTATTTTATAAAAAAATGCAAACAAAAAATAACTAGATTTTTTCATTCATCGTATACTGTCTGATCCACGTTGTACCAATGAAAAAACAAACCATTACCGAATACGGTGATTTGTATAGAAAATGAAAATGATGGACAATGATGATACGTGGTGAGTTCAACTCCAGATGTTTTGTTTCAAACTCTCGTAGGAAAACATTGACAGGTCAGTCGAACCAGATATGATAAACGTTTACACTGCACCTCCCCCCCCCCACTCCCAACGTAACTATATATAAGCTATAGGCCCAAAAGTGCCCTAAAAATATGGAACCACGACGTTTCGAGATTGAATTAGAGATATCTGCAAATGTTTTTTGATAACTTTAAAGAATTACAGATGTCGTTAAAAAATGCAGCTATATTCAATTAAATTATGTAATTCTGTAATAAAAGACGGAATGGCTTGCCATACTTTTAGACTATTTGTTTACATAACTTAGTATAGTGCTGATTTTTTGCTAATATAGGCATTAACGTGATAAATTACATTTCGGTTTTTTTTTGCAAACTTTCTGTAACGTGTGATGTAATTATCAAGGCGAAGATACGATAGTGTCTTGCAGGTGACGCAAATTTTTTACATCTATACTAGCTGATTACCAATAAAAAAATTGACGGGAAAAAACTGACTAATTACCCCGCCGCCAAATAACATTTTAACACGCACATCTCTACATGATTGTTAAACCTCCTCGACAAGTATTGAATTGTACATTTGGCAGTATGATTTAAAAATTGTGGCGCTATAATTGGCAGATAAATAAGTCGGATGAATTACAGGATGTTCATGTATTAGAGGGTGTTATATATTTTTATATGAACCACTACTGAGGCCTACTCTGCCTTTTCAGAATTGATTATTGAATGAGAGAGTGAAGCGAGAGTGATCTTGTTTTAACAATTACAATCTTGTTTTGATTCTGCAGTTCTGATGGTATTTTTTTGAATAGACACCGCGTCTCGCCAAAAAAAGAATGTCACCCTATTGAGGGTCTACTGTAGAGATTTATCGCGCTCCCAGCCGAAGCCACGGTGCCAAAAGGAGAGAGGGACAATTTTGCTAGGCAATTCCAATCGGAAATTCCAAGGATCTTTTACATGTCACAATCGACATGAGCACGAGGGCATCACAGGGCCCTTCTCTTCCCGAAAGTGCCAGTTGGCTCGAACTAGGGATCTCTTGCACGTGAGGTGGTTTTGCTAACCATTAGGTTATCCTGTCCCATCGTATTAATGTTTATATGAGTCTATTATGCCCTTTAAGGGTGATCGTGGCTTATTTATAACTAATTTCGTTTCTTTAACGTGATTGTTGAATTTGAGAGTGAATTGAGCCTGAGTCTGTCTGTTCTGCAATTACGACCCGGTTTTGGCATTTTTTTTGTACGAGGCGCCTTCCCCTCCCCCTCCCCTCAAGGAGGCAAAGTTAACTGATTAATTGACATATAGAGCGGCCACAGTAATCCCGTACTGGTGATGAGGCTTGCAACTCGGGGCCGATCGTTGAGCTTGCTGCAAGGGCCACTGGATACAAGTGGAGTAAAAGCAACTGAGTCTTTAGTCAAGCCGACACTGTGAAGACGATGTCAAAGTACACATCAAGGTGTACCTTCTCAGGCTCCACACGAACTGTGTCCTGTGAGTACACAATTTGTGTACTGGTAGTACACAAGCTGTGACGAGAATGTGTACTGTCGTTGCACAGACTGCGTATTGCCAGTACACAACTCGTGTGGAGGCCGAGAAGGTACACATTCATGTGTACTGCTCAGTACACGTCGTCTTCATGGTGGATGCTATGAGAGTGGATTTTAGGCCTAAAAAACATTTTTTGTCCAATCCCTTAAGCCGCGAAACAAATATTAAAGTTATGAATAAGAAAAGAAAATATTCCGTTTGTTGAAAATTGTAGCAACTGTCAACAAATCCCAAAAGATGAGCATGTTTGATGTCCAAGATACCCGCTCTCACATATAGGCTAATGTTTTTACCGCCGCTTATATAGCCAGTGTTCCTTGAAGCTAGCTCAACGACATGTTCCGCATGTTAGTCTATCGAGCCAGTAGACACTACGACTAAATGAAGAGCATCTTTAATTTGCAGTTGAAATAAATATTTGGACGGACTTGATGTCATCATCATGGCCTCTTTACACCAACTGATTTGCCAAACGAGCTATAATTGCCGTAAACTACGATTCATAAAAATTCCTTAGAACCTGTGTGCAAAAAATCGCCGAGTTGGACGTTGTAAATGCTTTAAGGGTCATAGCCTTAATTCTATCGGACACTCCTCGGACACGCCTAACGCAACTCCTGGTGGCTAGTGGTGATGGATGCGAGAGACCAGCTCAACCGAGTCCGTGTGTAAGAAAAAAAAGGGAAAAAAGAAAACTAACTCGCAGTGAAACTCTTCCTTCCGTAACGGTAAAGATGTTGGTTTCGAGCACATGGCAGTCATTTTTTTCCCGTCTTCGTCAGGAGGGACGAGGTATTCAATGCACCTGTCTATGGTAGGTTTAGCCTTAGAAGCGCATTGGGAAGCTTGTTCTCGCTGGTCGTCAACATCTCTTGGTCCGATAACAGACCTTCGATCCATCTCCACCGCTTTTACACGTCAAGCCAATTACGGAGAGGCTACTGGTCCACTTGGAGGACTGAAAGAAGGGAGGCTTGGGGACACCCATTTTCAAATACCTTCCAAATATGACTGGAAGACGGGCGGTTGCCAGGGGGTTAGTCGGTTGTGTTTTTAACTATGCTGAGTCCATTGACGCACCCGGGCGCTCATGGGACGGATCAGGGCTGGGGGCGGGGAAGAGAATCCCCGACCCAAAGTTGATTAAATTTGGCAAAATTAGAAAAAAATAAGGCATTTATGGTAATTGATAAAAATTCTAAAAACTGGCGTTTTCAGTTTCATAGGCCGTAAATTTGCTGAAAGTGCTTGTTTTACAAGGCTCCGAGAGGCTTATAGGACCCCCGCCTCCCCTCCACTTCTTAGACGCTCTGATGAATTCTCGGATCCTATTTTAAATTCCAATGATGCTTCCCAAAACAAAACAAACAAACAAATTCAATTGTGCGCCACTGACTGTAAAATAACTGACGGTGTCAGTATAGCTTATCAGTAGGGATTTAGCCTTTCGAGTCAAAGGTCGTGGATTCAATTCCCTCTCAGGCAGTCTGACGTTTAAGTCCAAAAGGAAACAAAAATGGATTTGCATATGTATTTATTTAAATCACTAATGGACTGAGCCGATTTGGACTGATTGTCTGTAACTTTAAATAAAATGTGTAAGCGGAATTATTCATAACCTTCTCAGACTCGAAGGATTTTTTGAAAGTTGTGTCAGCCGTGGGATTCGAACCAGCATTCGCCGACCACTGGGCTGTGCTTGCTCGCTTTACTGGGGTCACCGGGGACCCCTTTCAAAGCTCGCGATGCGCCTGGAAACCTACTTTTTACCCATGTTGAGATGTCCCTTATTAGGGACTTTGTACGATATGTGTGGAACTCAAGAGGTTAAAGTACACAAAACTTCGGTCTCACCTAATTTTTGTATCAGTGTCAGGTCATAGGATTTTAGGATTTAGTTTTTTAAAGTCCCTTGTGTCAAACAGCACGCACAGAGTGGTCAGCTGGTGGTGGGACACTTCACGTCTGTTTTTTTTATAATGATTTCGCAAATAATCTATAAACAAATGAAGTGTCGGCCTTTCGTTGGTTAAAAAGTTTAAAACTGTTCAACAATTTTCTTTTTAATTTAATAGTCCACAGCAGTTGTTGAAATTTCTCTGCAAGCAAGAAAACTATGAGTTGTGGAAACTCGCACGTATCGAAAAACCGTAGAAATTGAAGGATAAAGAATTTAAAAAAAAGTTTTTTATTCATTTCAAGAATATTTCTGACATCACTGAAACGCCTGTCCTGTTTCTGCTAACGACTCGGCTGTACTTCTTCCCTCCCATCTCTCGTCATTCTCCAAAACAAATGCTACCACACGCTTGTTGATGTTGGAGTTGAAGTCCATACAGTTACTTTTTGTTTTCCTCGTGCTGGTCGGCCTAACAGTCGTCAGTCCGCCCGTGTACAGGTGAGCAACTAGATTCGATTTCACACTCTCGTGGTTCGGAGACCAAGGTCCTGTTCACACGACTGTGCTGTGCTCGCTTCTCTCGAGTTTCCAGGGAACCTTCGGGAAGTTTGATTTTCGTCCACGGTTTGTTTTTTGCGCGTTTGTAGATCAACGAAAATAACGCCATACTGGCTACGAGGCTAGCATGTAGAACCGGGAGCTAGCTGCACTGGTGGGGCACTGGATATACGCAAAGCTAAATAATGGCGTAGTTAGTTTATTTTGTGAGAGCAGGTTTCTCAGGCCTAAACACGTTGTTTTGTCCAATTCCTTACGCTGCGATATTAAGGTTATTGGAAAAGAAAAGATTCCACTGGCTGAAAATTGCAGCAGCTGCCAACAAATCCTGAACAACGTGAGCATTTTTATGCAAGAAAGCCGCTCTACAGCACCGGCTTGACAAACTACGCTTATGTGTTTACCTCCGCGTATTTCCAGTGCCCCTTACAGCTGGCGCAACGACCAGCTCCAGATGCTAGCTTTGTAGCCAGTATGACGCTGCTCTGCAGGGACATATATCTATGGTACTGATGAGGTGATTAAATATCAAGCTACAACGTTGATACTTTGTAGTAATTAATCTTGCCTAAACTCCCAACGCTTCCTGCAAGTTCTCTTCCTAAAATGCGTCAATTACGGGTAATTTAGACCAATTTTATTACCAAATCAATCAAGAGTGGTTTGCGTTCCGTGGTCATTTCGACGTTTCCTTCCATTTCCGAGTGGAAGTTCGAGCTTCGGACAGAAGTTCTGTTTTTTTACGTAGGAATACTTATTTGCGCAGTTGTAGTTAAAATGTCAGCAAATTCTTGTCCAGTTACCGACGAAACAGTGTTATACCAAACAGTATTGAACCAGATTTGAAACAGTTCAACTCGGTTCTGGAAGGCCGTGTCTACGAAACAAATGCGTTTCTATCGATATCAGGCTGCCAATTTCGAGTTACCAACATATCCATATTGGGTTTAGAAATGTAAACTTTTAGTGGAAACACTGATTCTTTCATTTTGCTCATCAACAAAATCAACAAAACAAAACTTTCAGCCAACCACATTTGCGTGACACAGGCATAGTTTTACGAAGTACACCGAAATTGAAGTCAATTTCTGTCCGATTTTGTAGGCGCGCTGTGATACCGGGTTACGCCCACGTAAAAGATACTGACACGTAGTTTCAACTAGTTTCCGGAATTTAGAAAAGACGTCAGTTTGTTTAAACATCCTCCATATTTGCAAGAAAACCAATTAGAAAACAAACAAAAGAATGATTTGATGTTTAAGGTTTAACTGATTCGAAGTCAAAGTAGCAAAGGAACATAAATTAACTTTCCTGTTAATAGATACTGCAGTGTTGCTGCATTATTTAGTCCACGTGAAACCTTACTGCTGTATTTAAATATTTGTTTTTACCATTTCTTATTTTTGTACGTCAGCTAATGATTGGTGCAGTTTACTTGGCTAAATGACATCGCTCGAAAATGATTAAAACTAGTCGTCTTAGTGTGCTTATCACAGCTCTACAGGTAATTCAGGGTTCGTACCTGGAAATAATCTTTGACAGTAATAGTGAAATTCCATGCCTGGAAAAGTGCTTGAAAATCTTGAAATATTGCGTATGCATCATCAGTAGGGTGATGAACGGAAAGTAGACAACGTGACTGAAGAAGACTGAAACTCCAGAAAGTAGTCAACTGTTTAGCCTCACATTGTTCTTCCTTTGTTTTGGCATGAAGAGTTTTGAAAGTTGGGCTATGGTTTTAATGGTATTTACGTGTATATTTGTTAACGTTTAGTGATTTGTAAAACGTTTTCCTACAAATTTCATTAAAACACACACACGAGCGCTGCATCGAGTATCTTCTAGAATGAAGCGCTCCAGTGTTAGTGCGGCGCTGACACTGGGTCACAACCACCTAAAAGATACTGATACGTAGTTTTGCCTACTTTCCGGACTTTAGTAGAAAACATATAAGTTTATTAAACCATCCTTCATATTTGCAATAAAACCTAATGTGGATCGAGCCTAACCTGCATAAAAATGTTGGGGATTTTAGAGCGTATGGTTCAACTCTTCAACCACAAACAAAACCTTGGGTGAAAGAACACGCCAAGTTTCAGCCAATAAAAATAGTGATATCAGCAGCTGCCAATAAATTTCCTACGTGGTGTACCAAGTCTAATCCATGTACTGACCGAAAAGTGTTCCCCTTAGAAAGTAGCGATATCACTCCCGCCAACGTTCGTGGAAATAGCATTACAAATGATTGCAATCTTTGGTGTTAGCGTCTCTTCAAGTGAAACGATAACAAGTATGATTCCCAATGAACAGTGAACTGAATGCCAAATTTCAGCCAGAACTATTGCATAAAATATTTTATCTTGGTGATTCAATTTCTATCAGTTTTCTTCCATTGCATAAAACCTGAAAATCACCGATCTTTCCACCCTTTTTCCCCAACAAGCAACTGATACATTTTACTGTGAATCAGCTAATGATGCTTGGGCGCAAAGACCGCCCGCCTAATTCACCAAATTCTAGGCTGATTGGCCGCATTTTAATTTACCCTCACCATCGTCGAATTCGCGAAAACCGTGAAACCATGTCCGTCAGATAAAGTACCATAGCCAGTATAGTCTTGTTTGTTTTTAGGGAGCACGAACCTAAACTGGGTTATCTGCCCCAACGATGAGAGCGACAATTTAGCTGGAGAAATCCAATGGAAAATCCAGGATCTTTGACATACCACAATCGACACAGCGAACCCAAACTGGGATACAGCCAGTGGCCGCTAATAACAACAGTGACGTATAGATTGGATAATGATTTTCTAACAATGATGTATGACAACGAGAACCTGGCAGGCGTACCACTAGCGTTGTTCTTAATAGTTCTGTGTAAAAAAAAAAAAAATATGTGGTTGTGCGCAGTCTTCCCGGCTGGCAAAAGACATTTTGTGCACGACTCACAAATTATATACCATCATGCGGAGGCTGGGCTGGTACGTAATGATGTATATCAATGCATAGCTTTGTCTGAATATTTCTTAATGCAAACAGGTACCAGTGGAAAATTTGACTTACATTTTGACGCAGCTGTACAACTTCAACAATTTTCAGGCCATCTCAAAAAGAACATCAATGCAATACCTTTAATGTCGTACCATTTATGCGTTCATCATTACAACAAGAACCAAAAAAAACAAGCAACAACAAAAAAGGGAACAAAACACATTAGCTATACACGATGACATTAAATGAAAAATGCATCTTATCTTAATGAGACTCCCTTTTATCACTTATCAATCCGTGTGATCAAAGACAAAGACAACCATCAATCTAATATGGCTAATGTCATTTCAACCCTTTCACAAAGAAGACCGCTTCTACATTTGCATCACAATTTATCAACAACCATTAAAAAAAAACATAAAAAGAGAAAGACAGAGCAGAGCGGCTTTTATTGCAAAACCAAAATACCAAACTACAAAAAAAAATCTTTTTGCGGTATTCGACTCAACGAATCGAATCGCCTATACAGAATTAAACCTCCTGTGCTATTGTAGCCTCGGGTATATCCAATTAGAGCTCAGGACCGCCCATTATTCTCTACCAAACAGCTGAGGTCGGCTTCATTCTTTCGTTTTCTTAGTTTGCTGCTGATGGAAAAATGTCACCATGCAGTCCTGCCAACACACTTCAAAAGAGCTGCTTGTCGTTTTTTTTTTCTTTTTGGTTTTACGGTCGCATATTTTCGTTGTCGACCAATCCGCGTGTTGCAACTTCCACATCTGATGAATGAGAAGACCAGAGTCACTGGAACAACTACGTCAGG